>VUQG01007822.1:1083-11776 GCA_015106755.1 Etia nguti
AAAGGCGGGGGCCCCCCCCCCCCCCCTCAGACTCCCCACATAGACGGCGCTGTCTGACAAGCCCGCCTGCCAAACAACTCAATTAAGCAGAAAAGGAGGCAAGAAAGAGAAGCCCAAACAGAGGAGCGAGAGAAAGGAAGGAAAGAAAGAGGACAGGAAAACAGAGGAGGGAGAGGGCCGGTGCCTGTCAGGCCACGTTTGGCGAGAAGTGACAAAAACACAAAACGAAGAAGAAAAGAAAACTGATCTGTGATGTGTTAACTGGAATTCCTGCTTCTGAGGCCACCGAGGGTTCAGAGGGCAAACCGAGGGCCAGGGGTTCATTACCACAATGACGCTCACACGCACTGTTAAAGGACCACAGAGTTCACATGTTCTAGCCTATTTCCAAGCCATATACATAACGTGGCTTCACGTAAATTTACAAAATGCCTTTGAAATTTTTAAAAATGTTTCTCCCACTTTCTTTATGCCACTAATTTGGTGTAGTATTAAACAGTGGGGATTTTCAGCTTACATGACTGAGATTCATCATAGCAAAGCTAGCAATGGTAACTACATAACTATTGTTTTCTTGTTATTTAAGATAAAAAATTAAAGCAATTCTTCCACGGGATAAAATGGAGATCAACTGTTCCAAAATAAACTAAAAAACACTTTAAAAGCAGCACAATGATGCTTTAATCTTTCTTTATTCTCTCTCTCTGTTTAATAAAAGCACCCTGCAACACAGAAGCAATCCATTCATTAGCGTTAAGCACATGCAACAGTTTGACACTGAGGGTGCATGTGGCAACATATAATCTGCCACATATCTATGAAATAAAAACATAGCTTATAATTTTATGAATAATACATCTGACCCTTGGTACACAAAGTTTGAAAAAAAAACAACCAAATTTTTATACATATGAGTGGCGTTCACAGGGCATCACCTGGCTGACTGAGTTTTAATTATTAGAAGTAAAATTAGCCCAGGCAGTGCAGTATACTCACAACAATAAGTTGCACATCTTAGTCATCTTAAATAAGGTGTACATAGTTATTCTAAGGCAACATGTTTGCATCGTTTTTTTAAGTTCTGGGAGGTAATTGCAGTTTACAGTGCCGATGACCTGTCACATTTCTAAGATTTAGTGAGCTGCAGGTCAAAGCTGGATGTTTTTTTTTCTGTTCCACAATTCTGTACTCTCTTTCTTAACATTATCCTAAACATTGCAAAGTACAGATCTGTGGAAGTACACGAAAGCTGAGCCATCTTTTTAAAACATAGGGAGTTTTTTGGGAGAACATCCCACAAAACTCCCTTGACAAAGTCCTGTTTAAGAGCTAAAGCTTTGTGTGGGAAGGGGCTCAGATCCTCTGAGTAAAGAGATCAGAAACATAATTCACAGAGAGAATGTTTTATTTGAGGCTAAAATAACACCATGCAATAACTTCAATTTTATTTATAAAGAGAAAAAAACAGTGTGCCTAAAGTGACATAAGGGAGCCTCTAATTTCTTAATTAAAATGAACTTTTTAACTCTTTCACCCATAAAGATGGCATTTGATGACCTCCCCGTACTCATTTTGATGAGTTTTGACACCTCAATAAAGACGTGGTTTGGGGACCATTAGAATAGTTTTCCCAAGGGTAGCTGCATAGGCAAAGACCGCCCTCTCTAACTTCTGATGCACATCCAGTCATTTTGTTCTATAAGCCTGAAATATGACATAAACCACTCAATGTAGAAAAATGATTCAAACGTTGCTCTTTGTAGGCTTTCAAGGGGTGAAGAGCTAAACATACATCTGTATTTGTCTGAGTCAGTAACAAATGCAATAATAGCTTAAACTTTTATATCTTCATGAGTTTAGGTGGAGTCAAATGTAAAATGTACTGGGATGATGACGAGTGGCCTATTCTAAAGACACCAAAATGAGGGATTCCTCTTTTCAGTTCCATCTCTATACAGAGTACAGGTTATAGGTTGTAAACAATATAAGCACTTTTCCTCTGGGTCGCATTGTATTTTTTTATTTTAATGTAATATTTTAGCTGCACGCAAATTCAGAAAAAAAATCTGTTTATTTAAGTCTGTCATAGCAAACTGTTTATTGATTTCTTTTTTTTCACGTTGACCGGCTGAACTTTGATTTCAGTGGAATCATCTGTTCGAGTTTTTACTTTGGCTTTCACCACTAAATAATTTCAGATTTCATCAAGGCCATACATTTTCTTTGGTCTTACATCATCTCAGTCTATTTTCTTGGGGGGGGGTTGTTTTGATTTTTTAGATTGTCGATTGGGGTAATGAGGTGAAGTTTGATGGCTGCCTGTAAAGTTGTAATGAGGGCTGCAGTGTGAATAGGACAGAGGGCTGGAAAGGGTGGGAGAGAACACGATGCTTAATGAGCAGGCCGGCAACTCCGCAGTAACCCCGTTGTATCGGCTCAGTCTGTGAACGACAAGGTGACAGAGGGGATCGGGAATTTCAGGGTGGGACAGGACAGGACAGGAGGGCCTGATGTTATTTAGGCAGGGAATGAATAAAAGCTGGGTTAGAAAGTAAATGGGGGTCCTGACCAGCCCCTGTGCTCCTCTCATTGTGAAAAGGAAATTTATGGCTCAGGACTTCCTAAGCCAAGGACTCCCCACGTTGACTGGTTAAGTGCTATGAAACAGTGCAACAAAGGCCGGAGGCAAATTACACTCTGAGATAAGAGGCTGCGGGAGAGGGGACAGTGGAAGATCATGTATACTGTCCACATTAGAGACACATTTTGGGGAACAAAGTGGCTGGGTGGGTTCAGAAACAGCATTTTGTGTAGCTGAAATTCAGCAGGCCTTTAAAATGTGCATTTGCACTACGGGGTGGTTGCAACACTAAAAACGACAACTTTACTGAAGGATTCTGGCATGAAGCGTTAGCAGAAACCTGCACAGGTGGTGGTTAAGTGACTCCTGACTGTGAGTGGTGGAAATGTTTCTTTTTATGATGTGTTTATGTGAGAACTGCATGATTTTTGATTTGCTCAATCTAAATAAAAAGAACACAAAAAGGTCTCGGAAAAAAAAAGGCATAGGAAACAGGTGGAGTCGATTACTTTTCTACATCAGAGTAAAGTGTCCTATTAGGCCCACATACAGTGACGCTGGATCATTCTGATATATGCTGGATTATTAAAGAAACATAAGCACAGATTGAGGTTACAGTCCATCTTTTATTACCACTTAACCACAGCAGGCTGGTCTCCTACAACGTGCACGTAACTGCAAAGACATTTTGGCGTAACACGCAGTATGATTTTTGAGTCTTTCTTCATCAAGGTAGAAGTCTCATTGAAGATGAAAATCTCTTTTTCAAGTGAGCCCTGCCCAAGGAAATGACAACAACTGTAACACATAACAATATAACAAGTAAAGGAACAAATACAAGTGAGATACAAGCAAGTGAGCACAAATCCATCCAAACACACCCAATGACAGAGGGTTACGAGAGCGACATCAAAGGGGGTCGCGTTGACAGAGAGAACTATTTTCTTGCTCCTTTAAAAATGGATTTAAACTGTCCCATCATAACCAGTCCTGACAATTTAGACTCCTTCTGTAGTTTATTTCAGGAAAAAGGGGTTACATATTTAAAAGCCAAATGTTTTTAAAGGCAGATAATAGCGCTCTATATTTGCCAAGTCATAGAAAACATTCATACTGCTCTCACTTTTACTAAAATCCACTTTCCCCTCTGATAGAAACATTCTTTATAGATACCTTTAGTTTGGGCCTGGAATCAACTTATTAAAATTAAACTTGCATTCTTGGGTTTATACAGAAAAAGTCAGCAGTGGAAAAAACATGGGAAGAAAGATGTTCAGCATCTACAGTTCTTTTATTGCCTAAATCTGACCACTCGAGAGCAGGATAAAGATAGTCCTCGATGCACTCAAAAGAAGCCTTTGAGAAAAATCCAGGTAGTAGACTGGCTCAATATATTAAGTATTACGACTCTATATATACTTTCCAAGCCTAATCTAATGTTGTATGGAGCTCTACATGTGGGTAAACTCTTAAGAAGTAGGCGCTGTTAGCGAGTACAATTTCCATGGTAACAGGTAAACATAGTCTAACCACTGGCAGAGTGTAGATGTGTGGAAATGTTTGCTTTGCATCGTGTTTTACCATATTTATGTCTGACTCACGTTTACTGTTGTAACAATGTTCTTCCACTGCCAGTCTGACAGTTACAACCAATTTTTAAAGGTTTTTTTTATTTTAAATAAAGAAAAAGTGTGCGTGCCTGTGAGCGCATTGTCTTACACGCTCTTTTCACCCTATTGAACAACAGTGATGAAATGGAGATGAGTTAAAGTGCTAACACAAAGACTGACCAGACCCCTGCGTGGCCACAACAATGAAACCACCAAACACAAGAAAGTGAGAGCCTCTTGGAGAAATGGAGAGAAAGAGCAGAGAATGAAAGGGGGAGAAATTAAGGAGCCCGACTTTAAAAAAAAAGAAAAAAGAAGAAGAAGAGAGCGAGGGGGGAGAGAAGAAGGGCCGGTCTATCCTGAGAGCAGGAGGAAATGCATGGTGGGCAAAGGTAGCAGAATAGAGAGCAACCCAGAGAAAATGGTAAGGTAGCTAATCCCTCCGGAGACATAAAGCAGCTATATGTAAATGAAAGACGTGAAGTTCGGCCATCTCACTTTGATCTGTGAATCAGGCTCTCTCTCCACTCCCCTTCCTCTCCTCCTTCACTCTCACCCTCTTCTCCTTCCTCATTTTTTTTCTTGTAAGAAAATCAAGCCTTATTTAGCTTAATCTCACTTAATAGCATGTAGCTCCTCTTTTGTCCTCCCCGATGCTAACAGATTCCCTTCTTTTCACTAAGCACTATTCACATATCTGCCATTCGTAATCCTCTTATTCCGGGGTGGCAATTATTTTGAGTATATTATCAGCATTATGATTATGATTATTTTCATTATTATTATTCATGCAGGCCGTGCTAAGGGCCAGGTTGTGGCTGAGAATATCCTCCCTATCAGCGCCTCTTATTCTTTCTCAAAATGAGGCTGCCTGCTTTCTTCCAGAGGGGTGGTGAGTTTGCAGGAGTGAACCCCATTTAGAGTGACACATTTTCTGGGCGTTTGAACATATTGTGAAGTGAGTGTAATGAGTAGCAGCGAATCACCCCGTCCCGGCTCCTTAACACAGGGAAACATCAAGAATTTGAGGACGGAGGAGCGAGAGGGGGCTAATAATCAAAGGGCCTTCTTTTCTTGTGGAGCAGTAATTACACGGGAGGGTTTTGATCTTTTGCTTGTTGGAGCAATGAATTGAGGAGGAAAGGGGATGAGGACTGTTTCACAGTTTTTGAGGTGGGGTGAAGGGTAGAGGATGATTTTCAGCTCAACGGCTAGTCAGCCTCTGAAGGATATCAGACCTTACAGTGGTGAAGATGGAAAGAAGCTGGCATATGGAGAACTTTGCTTCTATTTATTTTTAGTGAGGGAATCCTTTCTGAATTGTGAGAGAATGGCAGGTAATGTAGGATTGAAACACTCACAAAGGGTTCAGTGAGTTCAAGCCTTTTAAAGCAAATGAGGGCACACACCTGGGAAATTCAGAGACAAGTAAGCAGTAAAGAAAAGTCAATATTAGCCATTGGTCAGTTTAGATGCTTTTTGGAGGTCCAAATGTCATCGTAGCACCCGTCTTCTAATGCTACATTTTCCTAACTTCTCTAACAAAACAGGTTACAGGTAAAAGCAACTCTATTACTAGTCTGCATTTTGTCCAGATGCATGAAGTGACATTCTTTCAGTTACTTTGGAAAATTGTGGTCAACATGACTAAGCCTTTGCATCAGATTTGATAATTAAAGTGTCCACCTTAAAAACCAGAATGTCATATTAGGAACTGCGATTGTTCGTTCTAAATCATTCTTGGACACTACAATAGATAGAGTCTGATTGCTTTTGAAGGTAACATTTTAATGTTTATTAAATTGAATTTAGGTTTGCAAAGGCAAAAAGTATATTCAGTATGTTTAGGCACTTAATAGGCACTAGAGTATATGAATTATGATTAGAGGCTGATCCCTCACTTTAAGATTGCCCCTGATATTAGCGTTAAGGTTTCGCCTGCAAGTGCTGTAAAATATCTTAATGTCGACTTTATTATTCTTTAAATTTGCACATTAATTGCACATTATAAGTCACTATGGAGGAAAACAAGTGTTTTTATATTATACATGCACAGTAGAAGTAAAGGAGGATCACTTCTCATGCTCAACAGTGTCAGAATTTCACACTACATGTTTAAAAAAATATATGTAAATGTTTGCAGTCGTCATAGTAGAATCTTTCTCCTATTAGTTTGCACTAAATCTGCTCATGTTTGCTTCTATATTTATTGGAACTCAATCACTTTTCAAACATGAACTCCAGACATGGGTGCCATCAGACATTACTTTGTACTTTGTACTTGGGAGCTGGTGGGTTGTAGACTGTTTCACACCTGATCCAACAGCCTCTGATATTTCCAACTTCCACAGGTAATGTCTAGAAAAGTTGATGACTGGAGCACATGTGTGAAAAACACCACACAATAAACTTTGATTGGTTCTAAGCTTTCTTGCAGTCTTGAGCATCTGTACTCAGTTTAACAGTGGTTTATTTTTTTCTTTTAACTTTTGTTGTTTTGTGTTCTTTTTTATGAGCTTGTTTGATTAGAGCAATGCATTGTGGGATAGTAAATCCACTCATTTTTTAATATGGATACTAGCTAGTAAGGTCTGTAACATCTGCTACTTCCTTCTTTCTGACACCACTGGACACTTCCTTTCCTCTTCCTTCTGCCTCTAATGCAACAATCAGCTAATGTGAACCTTCAAACTGGAATACAGACATTCCTTCAGGTTTAAAGTATTATAAAGTTACTAAAGACTGGGTTTCAAACATTAAGAATTTATTGTCGTTTATTTATTGTGGTAAACATTCCAGTTATCAAAACATAGGGTTCAAAACTGAGAAATCCAGCAAATCTGTTACATCAAGACTCTCAAAGATTACTTGATTGGTGTGGAGTCCATCAAATTTAAAACACTGATAAGCTCACAGAAAGATAAATAAAGAAATCATGACATAAACAAGTTTTTTTTCAAGCTTTAAGGAAAACTGAAAGCAAACTAATAAGCCGGGATTTCGTAGTCTTATGCCAACGATGTTATTCAACCTCTGGTGCAGCACAACACTGTAGCTACATGTATCATGCACACAGTCATTACAGTTTATAGCTAATATGCAGAACATTGTGAGAGTGAGAAAAAAACAACTAAAGAAAAAAAGAAGAATACTTCCATGATGCTTTTTAAAAGAATCAAATGATAAGCGTGAGTAGTGTAGTAACATATCATAAACATGTTAAAAATGTTAGAAAAATAACAATTCATATAAAAAATGGCTGCATACACACAACAGTCATCAAGTCCATTCTTAAGCGATCTTCTTCAACTTTCAAGTGTCACTTTGGGAATCTGGGAGCTAAAGTGGAGTGATTGAATCTGGGCAGTCTGCAGACTCCACAGGGACACAGCGACCCTGATGGAGCACCTGCAGAGCTCCACTGCATGGGGGCCAATGGGGCCTCTATAGGACCTGGAGAAAGCATGGGACATTTGGCTCCTGCAGATGACGAAGAACTGGAGGGAGATGATGATGATGAAGAGGAGGAGGAGGCTGCTGAGGAGAGGAGGGATTCCTGGGTGAGGAGGAGTTGACCGGGACTGGAGATGAGGGGCCACCCTCCTGTAAGCAGCAGCCGGGGGACTGGTCCTGTGGTCACCCCCATCCCTACACTTACCTCCCCCAGCAGCCGCCGCATCTCCTGCAAAGATGAACCCAGCAGGAGGATATAGTTTCTGGCCAGAACCAGGGTAGAGATCTTGGAGAGTCTGCGGCCCGGAGTTGCTCCATGTTGGTGGGACTGAGAGGAAGCAGACGAAGGCGAGGAGGCATAAGGCACCATTACCTCCCTCAGAGCATCCATAGCAATGTTCAAGTCCTGCATCCGCTTCCTCTCCCTACTGTTGATCTTCCTTCGAAGCTCCTGCTGCTCCTCAGGGCTCAGCTCCCGCTGAGGTTTGCTTGATCTCTGGCCATTTGGGAGGCCAAGCATCGGTGCAGGGTTTAGGCGAGAGCTCAGGTTGAAACCTGGAGCGCAGTGGGATAAGTCCTGGGCAGACCCAGAGCCGCAGAGAGGTAGCGACTGCTCTCGGGCTCTGATTACTGGGTTTGGCAACACATTCATAGTCTCTTAAGAAGAGCTGCAGTCCGGTGAAGACTTCAGCCAAAGATAAAGTTTGAGAGAAAAGCCAAAGAAGAATTTAACAGTCAAAGTAAAAAAAACACTTTACTCAAACTTTAAAAGAAAAAGAAAAATCCACAAGTTGTAAAATCTAATTGTCATTCCCTCCACCTGTTGCATTCCCCTTTGTTTGCAGAAGACTGCAAGCTGCCATCCAGCACAGTGATTTTTAACTTCTGAGGTTTCTGGCTCCAGAGTAGTGAGCAAATGAGAGCTTTCTAAAGTGGCAGCCCGGTTTTATCTCATTTCCACAGCTGCGCGAGGCAAGAATGACGGCTCACACAGTGGAGAAGTGAGCTAAATGATCCCCTCGCATGCCCCCACCTCAGCACTCCTCCTCCCCAACACGCCATGTGCTCTTTACAAATGTACATATGTGCATCCAACTTTGTGACTTTTGACAGTCAAATGACAAACAAGCAGGTTGTCACCCAAAGAACACCAGCACAAGCCTACTGAAAATTTGGGTCATTGTAAGAAGGATATTAGAGGTTAAACATGAGGACAACTAACACTAAACTAAACTAAAGCTGTCTTGGTCTGACATTTACTATGTTTTCATATAATCTATGAGCTGCTGTCTTACTTAACAAAGTTTTCTGTGCACTTTTTAGGTATGTCTTGCTTGGCTTGGACCCCCTTTTGCCTTCAGAAATGGCTTATTTCTCTGTTGGACTGATTCAGCAAAGTGCTAGAAACATTCCTCAGACATTTTGGCCCATGTTGACGTGACAGCGTCACACAGTTGCTGCAGAGAATCTGCCATTCCAGCACATCCCAAACGTGCTCTGTTGGACTTACATCTGGTGACGGTAACTATTTGAGTACAATGAACGCACTGCTAAGAACAAGTTTGAGATGATTTGAGATTTGTGACATGGTGCATTATTGTGTCAGACACAGATATGCTCTGGCATTTAAATGATGGTCAAATATCCCACACGCTACTGCACCACCACTAGCAGACTGAATTGCTGATACATTCCAAGATAGAGTGATGATTTCATGTAGTTTATGTCAAATTCTGACCATGCCAGCTGAATGTCACAGTAGAATTCGAGTCTCATCAGACCCCAAGCCATGTTTTTCAGTTTTCCTTGGCCCAATTTTGGTGAACCACTAAGAATTGTACTGTCAGCTTCCTGCTCTTAGCTGACAGGAGTGGCACCTGGTGCGGTCTTCTGCTGCTGTAAGCCATCTGATTCAAGGTTTAATGTGTTTAACATGTGTGGCCCGTGCGGGTATGCACACGTACACGTATGAGTAAAAACAAAGAAGCACTTTTACAAGAACACAAATGAATGACTCTTTCTATAGTGTGTGTTGGACAAAAGTGAATAAATTCAATCAGGACTCTGAGACCTTTAAGAAGCTCAGTACTGCAACCGGGTTCGTTGCATGCAAGCTAGTGAATAATTGAATATTGTCATAAATTTGACCTTTCTTTGGTACTATTATTGGTCACCTCTGTGGTCAGCATTTTAAATCTCAGTAAAATAAAATAAGAAGTTGAATGAACAGATTTACACAGACATATGTGGTTAACAGAAGATGGTAAAGGCTAATAAAGGCACCAAGAAAATGCAACCTGTGACCAAGAATCCAGGGTGTTAAACACTAGATTGGTGAATGCAGTATTAGCCGTGCCTGAGACTTGTGCTACCTGATTGCACAAGTAATGTTGGTTTTACTTTTTCTTTATGTGAAATTTAATTGAGAGCACAAACAAAAAGACACATCATTATGAGCTTAATGGAATGTACCTCTAGAGCCATTAAACAACTTGGAGGCCATTAACATCATCAGTACTGTGTTAAGTGACAGAGAGCAGGTATTAGCACTATTAGCCTGGGCATTAATCGTGTCAGAAAACAGTTTTGGCAAACAGTGAATGGATACATTATTGTGTGTGGGAAGTTAATTGATGGTTTTGAGGTGGAGGTTATTGTTGTTCCGTTCGGAGTGGCTACACTAACCAAATTGGCTGGCAGAGAACTGGGCATGGTTCCAGGCAGGCACACAACAGGCCAATTGACTCCAACCACAGGTGAAGCTGGCTTGGGGCACCGAGCAAGGCTGGAAACCTCAAATGTACCATTCATGAGCGACAAAAAGACCTCTGCATCACTGTGTTGCACAGTCAGCTTGGCCGTCCTCTTTTTGCACTCCCCCCTACTGCTCCTTGTAAAGCCGCATCTGAGGTGGGGTGTGGGGTGAAGGGGTGGAGGTGGGGGGAGGACAGCACCGTTACAAACAGAAAGCAAGTTGTTTATGATGAAAGCAGAAGGAGATGCAAAGGAGGAAGAGCCTTTCTTTTTCCCCGGCCGCTCCTCTCTTGTC
>VUQG01007824.1:14196-36770 GCA_015106755.1 Etia nguti
TTTATTTTTTTTTTTTTTTTTTTAAATAAACCACTACTCTATTTTTATATTTTTTAATATATATTTTATTCCATTACATTGATAGAATATTGTATACTGTAAATACATCTTTCTGTGTAAATGTTTTCTTAATCAATATTACTGTGTTGTGATTTTTTTTTAAACTGTATATGTATTTCCTTTAACATGCATTCCTCTCTGAGTACAGTAAAGAGACAGGACGTGTTGTGATTGGTTGGGCCTGGGCGGGCGTGGCCATGACACACACCTGTACAGTACAGGCAGGTTGGGGGACCAGACAAACCCAGTCAGGCCCTTACCCTGGAGGGTAGTGGACGCCTCCTCCGGAAGGTTACCTGGCAAACTACAAGCTGCTGACAAAAAAGAAGAGCAACACTTGGCCTTTTCTGAAAGGGGTAGGAGAGTGAGAACTCGGTGCCCTTTTGATGCAAGCAATTTTGTTCAGCCTTTCATAAGATTTTTTTTTTTGTTATCCTAGCAAAATTCCTTGTCTTGATAGACATAATTTTTTTATTCAAAATAAGATCTCAATATACATGATTCTCTCTTTTTTGACTATGTACAGAAGTGCAAAAAAGTCAGCCATTATCACCTTTATCACCTCAAGATTCCCCACCCCACCCTTGTTGTTTGCAGATGGCTGAGCAAGAAACCAGAGATCAGACTCAGTTTCCTACTTGCCACGTTCACCTGACCCCGCCAGCAACGCCCCCAAAAGTGATCAAATATGCAGCTTGTTTTCCAACATGGCCCAATTTCCAGGGAGAGTAAAAACATCAAAACAATAGTTACTATTTGAAATGGATACAGTAGAAAATAACATCTTTACTCTAAACATCTAAGAACTAGATTTTTATAATAGTCTTTTTTTTCTCATATGACTAGTTACAAACCTTACAATCATTAAAATATTACTTGTTTATTGGCGACGGTTGCCACAGCGACAACCTCGGCCTCTCTGTTCTATTATTTCATTACTGTTAGATACTCATATAAAACATCTTTGTTCAAAGAAGACAAAAAAAAAGACTAGCGAAATGAACAATATGCATACAGTTCAACAATATGCATAACGTAGAAAATATTGAGTTTACAATCGTAATCATACTAAAATTAACATTACATGGAATTTCAGGGAACTGTGCATGAGGAACACGCAAACACACACACTGTACCTTATATTCATTATAAGAAAGATAAATATAATAAGCCAAACTGAAAATCAGAACTAATATCAAAAAAATCATCCAAACAAAATAAAACCACAAGAGAGTTAAGAAAACACTGACAAGAAAAAAGTGACAATTACATAGTGCTCTCTCTGTGTGTTAATATGGCGTGGATTAGGCAACTGGATGGTTCAAAATGGCATGTTGCATTGTGCTGACCCGATAATACATTCTAAGGCTTTGGATGAGTTATACAATCGTTTATATTCTTGCCACTTTCCCTGTACTATCCACCAATTGAATATGCCTGAAAAAACACCCAGAATATTAAAAAATAAAATAAAATAAAGAGTTCTAGAGATCTACTCCAAACACTCGATCCTTCTTTGGGCTACATATTTTTAAGAATTTAGCCCCACTAGTCTATCCACAACACCTAACAACAGTGACACGAAAAGACTTTGGCTGACTATCTGAAAAACAGTTCTCAGGTAGACATAAGAACAAATACTCTTAAATATGTCTGACTTTATATACACTACACTGAATTTACTTTAACCTGTCTTAAAATATGAATAACGATACCAATGAAAAACAAATCGGGTCGTACAGGTCACGTATTCGCCAGTTGCACTGTAGATTTTGACTTCTGTCTCACAGCGGCGTGGACATCACCTGATCATGACCCTGTGGTGTCATCATAACAGCTTCATCACTGAGAGAGCTTCTTTGGTCTCTCACCCAGGCCGAGATCTCACAGTCTACTCGTCTGACGTTTAGAGTCAACAGACTTAATGGCCACGGAGAGCTCGGAGTACGAATCAAGTCATTTCATGTCAAAACAACTGACACCAACAACAAAGTTGAAGAAAATAAAATTAAAAGCTAATCATTCAGTAGAAGATTTATGTAAAGCACACAATCCGGGGATGGTCATCTAATCAATGGTGCAATGGTGCTCTTAGGGAATCACAGACAATGACAGGCTATGATATTGGACACTTCATGCTGTCCAAAAGAGAAAAGAGACGTATTAAAGGGAGTTGTTGAGTTGCAACACTTTGTAACACTGCTTCTATACCATTCATGTAGTTTGAGATGTATGGCACTTTACAGGGATGCCTGCAACATTAAAGACATGTGCTTAAGAGATAGAAAGGTAGGCTACAAAGGTTTGAAAGACACCTCACAGACATTCAGTTGCTATTTTGCCTCTGAGTGCACTCATGTAATTTCCCTTATATCTGGTTTAACAAAATCAAATCATTAACAAAATCATTGTGCATGCATATGTGATTCAGTCAGACTATTTCTTTCTTTTTCCTCAAATGAAATACAAGGTGCACCTTTGTGTAAACAAAAGACCAACAACCGATGAATAAACACGCACAACGTAAGTCATGATTCTTGGTCAACAGACGTACCGATTCAGTCGACTTGTTCAGCGACTGCTCCACACATTTACCTTATGTTAACATTCAAAGTGTGTCTGGTGAATAAAGGTCAGTTGCCTCTACAGAACGCAAGGCAGTCTTTGATGCGATGTTGTTCTTTTCTCTTGTTGTGTAAAAGTGTGTATGAAGTACACATGAAAACGCTTCTAACAAACTGTGCCTCCTATGTTAACATGCAGATTTATTCCAAACCAGTTCGGTCCTCCGTTTCGCTCCTGATGTTACGGGCATGAAGGGTGACCACTAATCTTGGACTTGACACCAGCACGCTCCAGCTCCATCTGAAAAGAAGTGCAGGAAGTACAGGAGGTCAGTTGTGATGACCAAAACTCCGTCCGCTTCAGGTCCCAAAGTCAAACGAACACTGTGACATCACTGAGAGTTAAAAAATGTCTGAATTCTTTCATCTGTAATAAAATGATCAGCGTTGCTGCTTTACCAGGTGTAACAATCAAGTTTAACATCCAGGCATCCATGAAAACAGAATTGATTAAATTCAACGGAGTTAGAAGTTAGCAGAAAGTTGGCTCGCTAGTTTCCACCTAAACATGATATACCATGTTCTGACTGAGAGATTTCTGAAAAAATTAAAACGCTCTGCTATCACTTCCAACATAAATGAAGACAGAAAACTAAACAGCAGTGACTTTTGTAGGGTTACAAAAAACAGGGTTACTGTAGGTATGTTTTTACTGCAGTGTGTTTGCGATCACTGCCCTGCTGAAAAGTGAAGCGGATGGTGTTGCACGGTGGATCAAAATCTGATGGTACTTTTGTGTGTTGATAATTTCATCAGGTTTGATCCCCAACATCACGGACTGAAATGCACCTCTAAACTTTGACAGAGCCTCAACATTGTTTTACAGACGTCTGTAGATACTCACTGTTGTACTTGTCTTCTGACCTCCTCTTGGCATATTGATGATGATTTGAATCAAAAAATGTACTTTTTAACAGCTTCTTGAAAACAATTCAGCGGATCCATTTAAGATAGATCAGCTAAAATGGTGCGATCCCTTTGTAAAAAAATCTAATGAAATGAGAGGTGGCTCCAAACTTTTGTACAATAATGTACAAAGTTATAGTTAGGGAAAATCAAGGCAAACAAAAAGGTTAAATGAAGATCTCTGAGGGGAGGCAGACTCAGGGCACACTATTTCATGCACAATTGTCCAATATGAAGTACAAGCTGCTTTAGAACAAGATGTGATATTTGACATATTTGATGTTTCTTATTTGTCATCAACATTAAATATAAATAATAATAAAATACTAATAATTTATTTCATTTTTATGAGTGTGATATTACAATTTAAACAAGATTTTTTACGATTTTCATACTGATCTTTAAAAAAAAATGTAAAAGTATGCAAACACTGACTGGCTGAAATTAATTTTATCTAGTTCAGCTTTATGATGACTATCATATCATAAATCTCATCAGTAGGGAATCAGGAGGGCAAGAAAATCTGATGGATCACTGCGAAAACTTCCACAGTGGCCAAGTCATATAAGGCAAACAGGATATTAATTCATCTCTGTTGGCTTGTGCTCTTTGATAGTGTGGAAGGTAAGCTTATTTGCTATTCCTGGCATGTTGTAGCTGCTGGCAGCTTACAAGCTAGTTAATGTTTCCAGCAACCATTTAGAATCACAACTTTAAATATTTGCAAACATTTTTGTATAAATTTCAACATGCAGGGAGGGAATGTAAACAGATAAGCATTAGACGCTCTACTTGGCATATTTTAATATATTTATTAATTTATATTTTGTTTTGTTTTTTTATTGTACCTGTTTTGCTGTGTTTCTGTTGTTTATTCTAAGCTAAGTTAAGGAGCTCCTGACTCCAGCTTCATCTTTAACCTTCAAATATGAGCAGAGACGTAATCTTCTCTTCTAACTGCTAACAAGTAAGCGAACACTTTTATTTTGTAAAAAAAACTTCTAGATTAGAACATTTACTCCCCCCAAAAACAAACAAACAAAAAAGCTTTTGCAACTCTGTCACATCAGGGTTTTGGAGGTCTTTTTCAGAGGACGGTGAAAAAAATTTATTGTTCGAATGCATTGTGTGAGGTGCTGGAGGTGCAGTACATACTGTTCTGAGACTTCTACATCTGGGTCACATACTTGTGACTAGTCAGATGGTCTGCAGATATTATTGGAATCTGATTGGGAGGAGAAAAGACAAATAGGGGAGGAGGGGGGAAATGGGAAGACAGAGGGAAATAAACAGAAGGGTCTACTGCAATGAGGATAAAACACATTGGAACCACAACCGCTAACAAGGATAAGCATAGCGATTATGTCTATAATCACAAATTGAGATATTTAGAAATAACTAGCAAAGACCAGAGGTGAGCCTTGTGCACCACTCATGCATTTTTCATTTCATTCACATTGAAATCGTACGATTAGAGGAGAAAAAGTCAGAGGTGATAGCAGAAGTGAAAGACTGTGAAAGAAGGCAGGAGAGGAGCAAACCTGATTGGCTGTTGCTGTTGCAAAGGGAACACTTGTGGCAGATGTGGTGGCTGCAGACACAGTGGCTGGGGTAGCACCGTGCATCATGGGTACTTGGAGGGGGAAAGATCACACAGGCAGTTGAACCAGAGCAGATTTAAAGCTTTTAATGCTTGACACTTCATTTGTATGTCTGTGTATAGAATGCTGATAAACATGAGATCAAAACAGCCTCAAATGTATTGTCTGTTTCTAGTGATCTTTAATGTTTTATCTACAAATATCCCAGCAATTTGCGTAAAGTCATAGCAACTCACCTGCTGTGGAGAAAGAAAAGAAACGTCAGGGAAATTATTTAAATTGCGAGGCAGCTAATTGGAAATTGGACGAGCGTATCATATCAGGTGGCAGCGTGTTATTTTCTTGGCGGGGAGCATTCAAAACTGAATAAGAGAGTTCACTGGGTTTTGCAAAAATTACAGTACAATTAGTATTGCACACAACATCTCTAGCCTTTCTTCCGCTACCACTTATAAATCCTCATGTTTATATGGCATGTATAACCAGACAGTATAATGAGGTGCTCAAGAGGTTAAAGAGCTTGAAATGTAAGTATAACGAAGCAGGGGTCAGGGGATTTTGAACTGCAACAAGCATTAGGTGACAGACAGATCTGTGGTGAAGCAAAAAGGACTACAGTACAGAATAGTAAAACACATCATTTCCAATTGAAATTACACAAGTATGTTCACAATCAAAATGTGCAACTTACATTTTAATAGCCTGAGTTGAAAAGACACTGTATATCATTTTAAGTACATTTCAAAGTCTAAATTGAAAAAGAAAACTGTGCTCACTTTATGTGGTGAGTTAAATGAGAGTGACTACAATGGATTCAAACATAATCAATAAGGAAAGCTGGCACCTACCAACACTTGTTGCAGGTGTCATGCACAATATCGAGCCTGCCCATCATGCATTGCAACAGGGAGTGGAGTGAATAGGGGGGGAGAAGAAATCAGCAAAATGCATTACAAGTGTCACAAAGTCAGTCAATATTGGATTCATTCTGGATGTAAACATGTGAACTCTTCCACAGAGTGGCCACAGCTTATTATATAACAGCATTGGTTATTATTACTTTCATGGCTTGCAGTTGCTGTAACTGCACATACTGCATATTTAAGAAAACATATGCATGAAAGTTCTGAGTGGGAAGAGGTGTGAAAAACTGAAAAGAAAACAAAACTTGCTGGCCAGCCCCAGTTTACTTTTCGACTGATCCATTAAACCGAAGGGCAAATTAAACGCTACCACTACCCCAATTTTCCTGTCAGGGCCATTGCAGCTGTTTGTACAGTGACAGGTTTGAATGGCTTGCTTTTTAAGCCCTCAAACAGTGTAGCTGTAGCGATCTGACAGTCCAGTAGAGTGGGACATATGAGGATCTGAGTATCTGAATGTCTCACAGATGGGAATCGATGGCAGGCTATTCTTAGGCTGTCAGAGGAGAATATGGGGCACAGTGTAAGATGACTATGCAGTGCCCAAAGAAGAGCATTTTAAAAAGCTGTGCGTGTGTGTGTGCATTTTGTGCATGCGCATGTACTGTACACCTTGGGTATAATTTACACTGGTAGAGAGTGAAGAAGTGCCCCTCATGTTCCAGGAGTCTTTGATTGTCTTAATGTATACTTTATTGATCCCCGTGGGGAAATTCCTCTCTGCATTTAACCCATTCACTCAGTGAAGCAGTGGGCTGCCATTTGGGCGCCCGGGGAGCAGCGTGTAGGGACAGTACCTTGCTCAGGGGTACCTCAGGGTAGCCGTTCAGGGGAATCGAACCCCTGACCTTCCGATCACGGGGCCAACACTTTTACCTACTGAGCTATTCTTGCCCCTATTTTTCAGAATTTCGTTTCAATTAACTAAGTCTTGCTGTCTATTGATGTCTTGCTCCTCCTGTTCCTTGTACTTCATATAATGAAAAAGTCTTATAATGTTTTTATATTACACAAAACATTGTGCCAAAAAAGTTGATTTGTAACTAATTTAATTACATGTATATTTCCCATGTAAATGTAACGTAAAATGTTCAATTTTTGTTTCTCCAGCCCCAGACTCATCTGGCCATTAAGCACCCTGAATATTTTCACGTGGTTTATAGTGAAGCATTTTGGTTCACTCGGAGTTCACTTGGATTTCTGTGTGTGAAAACAAACCAAACCACCGGGAAAAGCTACAAGTTTACAAACTCATCAACTGACTCAGGCCAGAGTAAACGAATATAGGTGTGAAAACATCCTAATACTGCCTACCTGTTTATAGTTGAAAAAATAAACCTTTTGACTATTTCTCTTCCCACTTGTGACACTAAAGTTATGCCCATGCAGTACATACATGTGCAAATAATACTGTGCAATACTGTTTTCCCCCATCATTTCACACATTCAGCCAGTCAGTGCTGATACCAAACCATAATCAAAGGAGTGTGAAATGTGAATAGGATAACTGCAACAAACACCAGTTAAAGAAGACTCGGGCCTTACCTGATGGTATGAAGGCAGCCTGCTGCTGAAACTGCATGTTGGCCAGGGCCTGTTGGTACGGGAATACACCAGCATTGAACATAGTGGTGGCACCGTTGGCTTTTTCAAGTGCAGGTCTCTTTGGTAAAGGAGGCAAGACGGGAGGGAGCCCCTGAAGAGGGGACAACGTCAAAACAAAAGGATGGGAGTGAGGGAAATCAAAGTATGGTAGCAGTGACATTCAGGACAGAGAGAAGAAAGAAATTCATTAGAAGATTAAATTGCCCATCAAAACAGCGATCAAATATATTGGCAAGCAAGCAGTGGACTACATTACTTCTGTCAGAGCAGGCGGACAGAGGTGCTAGCTGACAAAAAATGTGTGACATATATCTTACGACAAGCATAAAAGTACTCAAGATATTGTCATGAACCTTTTTACATGATTTTGAATATTACAGTAGATACAGTCAGTATTTTGCTGGCTGAGAACTCAAATTTTCCGTAAAGAGAACTTAGCAGCTGTTTAATAAAAACTGAAGCACAGATTGTTGGACCATCAGTGGAAATGATGTAGTTAGGGAAAGCTGCGCTGCCAGCTCCATGATAATAGTAAACTATACGCCATGTTAAGACTGTCATGACACCTCTTTACCAGTTACGCATGCAGTATGGGAAATGACCAACACATGCAAAGACTACCATAACTTATAACACAGTAAACTTTTGCATTTTCATGCTTCCAGTGAAGTGTTTTTTGAGATTCACTTAAGGTGATGAACTGACATTGGAAAATGTATTGCATTTCCAGTTTTGAGCCATTGTCCTTATTCTTCCCTGATGTGACTGGAATCTTTTTTTAATCTTAAAACGTCTAAGTAAAGGTTACAATCAGTTCATCACCCTTCAGTGCTTTCTCAGTTAGTTAGTTAAACACACAGCTTCAAACTATATCTATCACACCACAGCTGCATGCCAAGCTAAAAGGTGAAAGGTCATAGTACCAGATCAAAAGTTGCGTCGAGGGGTCGCTTCAGTGATTTGACAGCCGACTGAGTCTTAATTAGCAGGCAGCGAGCACATGATGGCAATGGGCCAATGGGGTTCAAGCGCATTAACAAAAACCAGCAAGCGAAGGTGCGTCATGGGGGCAGCAGTGCAGTGTGGGTTGGTGAGGAAAAAAACAAACAAACAAAAAAAACAAACAAACAAACAAAAACGAATCATTGGAATGCAATATACAACAATTACAAGACTTGTGCATGCACATTAATGGCTTTAGGGTTACTGAAAAGAATTATGGCCCTTGGCAAACTTTATTGGCAGAAGAAAGTTTTTATTTTTCATGAATACGAAAATTGGAATCGTGCTATGGCCCAGAAAAGATTATTAGCCAATGAATGAGCTTTGATCAAATGCATTCATTTGAAACAGACTATAAATATTATCTAATATGATTCTGCCCTCTGCCTCAGATGCACTGATTTCTTAAAGCCTGTGGTGGGTGGGCTATGGCAACTGTACTGAAACAAAATTCCTAAAATGGCATGTGACTCCTGGTCCTGGGCCCATTTTAAGGTTCTTAAATGAGTGCAATTTCTAGTACTTGTGTGATTCTCCTGTTTCTGTGTGTCTGTTTCATTCACATGATTTCAATATACCATAAAAAATCATTGACATCTTCAGATGTGTTTGTTCCTTAATTCTTACAATGGTAATCATAGCGTACATGTATGTATCCTATCTCCTCTTTAACGGGTGGGCCAATCTGAACAAAACTTTTTTGTCTCACATACAGTGATTATGAAATTGTAGATACATTTTAAAATGTTTTATTACTAAATCTTTTTTTTTTAGATCGTATACATATTATGATCAAAGACACACTCTTCCATAGTGTGTCTTTTGTCCTGTCTCTCTCCCATCACCCCCAACTGATCATAGCAGATGGCCGCCCCTCCCTGATCCTGCTTCTGCTGGAAGTTTCTTCCTGTTAAAAGGGATTTTTTCCTTCCCACTGTCGCCAAAGTGCTTGCTCATAGTCTGATTGTTGGGGTTTTCTTTCTAATATTATAGGGTCTTTACCTTACATTATAAAGCTATAAAACACCTTGAGGTGCTTGTTGTGATTTGGCACTATATAAATAAAACTGAATTGAATTTTGTCATCCCCCTGCGAATACGATGCTGTGTTCTCTCCTTGAGTTTTTTTCATGTGTCATGTCGCCTGTACGTAATTTAACAGTCAGGAAAATATATATCCGCAACAGGAATTTGTTTGAGTCACCACTAAACACTCAATAAAGAATCTGAAAAAGCGTCACAGGTCTGGCTAGTTGTAGTAAAAGAAAAAAAGAAAATGATAATTTAGTCTAATTCTATAGATACACTGTAGTAATAGTTATTATTGTGTCATTATATTCATACTAATTGCCCTTTTATATCCCAGGAAGTTACTACATTTTATATGGAAAGGATAAGATTGGACATGATAAATGGCAGGCCTGCTCAAATTGTGCTGAATTCATAGAAATAAACAGACATGAAAGGTTAACTGAAATCAAGCTGACCCATATTTTTGAATTCAATGATGCACAATATTATCTACTCTACAGTACTTGGCGGAGCACAACCTTTTTCTGTCTCTTTAGAGAAACCGATCGCTGCATTGCGGAAACAAGATCCAAAATATGCCGCAGTCTACACAATTGTCTTCTCAGCAAAAAAATGTAACACATCTATTGAGTGTGAAAAAGCAAAATGTAAAACTAACAAAGCAGCAAAACAAGGAGGAGCAGGCGAGGGGAGCAGAAGGCTCAGTCACATACTAGCACGATTACTGCTGCTGCTAATAAAGCGCACATTGACACAAGCTACATCTGTATCTTTTTAGGGCGTACTGAGTCAGAGCTGCAGAGGCACAATGGAGACTAAAGGTTGAGGTTAAAAGCAGGGTAAAAGGTACTGGCTCAAGCAACGCTGTCAATATATAGAAAATTATCTCCAGATTAGAGTACTTGTGGTGTAATGCTTGTGTTCCAAACTCAAAAAGAATTTATTTTTGGAAAAACTATACATTTTAAACTTTAATGTACATAAAATGACATTTAGCTTTAATTGTTAGTAGCAGGTTGTGATATTTTAATACATTAATGTTTCTTAGTTTGAGCTGCTTTTGGAGGTGTAATGTAAACAGATACCTACCATGGCTGCAGCAGCTGCAGCTTGGTTGACTTGGTGTTGGGCGGCTTTGATTTTGGCCTGCAGGTGAGCCGGAGGGTGAAAGTACTTGCACTTCTCCCTCGAGCAGCGGCCCTTTATGTAGTCCATACACACAGTGACTGTGTTGTCGTTGGTGTCGATCATGGTGCTATCTGCAGGATGGGCAAAGCGACAGTCGTTCTCCCCACGCGTGCAGTTACCCCGCTGATATTCCCGGCATACCTGGGGCAATGGTAAGGATTTGATCATAAACCTAACACACATACACACACATACACAGTTGCACACATAAGTTACAAAGTTACTGGTGAGTCCACATGATAAAGTAATCAATCTGCTCCGTCATTTCAGACGGTATCAGACGAGGTAACCGATCTTAATGATGGGTTCAGTCATTAATGTTGATTGATAAGCAGAACAGATCCTAACCAGCGTTTACAGACTCATTAATCATACCGCATTCATCAATTATTCAAATGAGAACTGTTTTTGTTCTTCCCGAGTCTGGCAGAAGGGGGCAGCACTTGCATGAACAATTGGGAAAATGCCTTCTTCATTCTGAATGTACAGACTCAATGAGGCTCATGGGAAATATGAAACTGGTTACCCTCGAGGGAGGCTGCAGCTGACGTAATTGTCAGCCCGCTGGCATACACACACACACACACAAAAGGTGGGTGTGTATATATATATTATAAGGCAGCACTGGTTTGGTTTTTTTTTTCATTCAGGCACTTAAAGAGCCTTGCAATAACTTCAGATCTCTGCTCTCGGCGTGCCATCAGGCTGTTGAGTCTGAACTGCATTCGAGACGCAATCCTCCACCAAAAGAAATGCAATTTCATGGTGCGTTGTATTGATCTATCAGTTACTGTGATGGAACAAGCCATTTACTAAGTCTGTTTACCAGTCTCCCTGTCTGCGTGCATAAAGGATTTGATTTGTGGTGGACCGGCTGCCAGACAAAAGGCCACCAGCACCGTTATCTGCAAACTGCTCTGTCTCCAGTCTTGACAGCTCATCATCTACGTTCACTGACTGCTGTGAGTGATGGCGTTTCTCTCTTTGCCTGTCCCTTGTTTCTCATGGGTACCTCTCCCTTTCTCAAATATGTATGCCTACATGTGCACACCACCCCACTACTGCTAACCAGTAACTACTGTTACTTGTCTTATTTTTTTTCTAAACGAGAGACTGCCTTGTTGTCAGGCAGATGTTGTAGAGGCGGGTGAGGGAGGGAGGAAACTTGAGAAGGGAAATGTAAGCATGGTTGACGAATATAGAGTAAAAAGACGAGGATGGAGATGGAGGAGAAAGTGAGAGCCTTTGGTGATGAGGTGTATGTAGGCTGTCATAGGGAAAAAAAACAGGAGAGGACTGAATGATAGGATTTGATGTTCTCAGGACCAGATGTCCACTAGTGTGTTTGTCTTTGCAGTTACAAATTATTTAGAAGATGCTAAACCACTGAAAGTGTTTAGTTAGACAAACAAATGAAGGGTCTGCTAATCATATTTCTGTCCCTATGGTAACTATCCCCCTGAGCCACTTGCATCACCATGGTTGCAGGTAACCAACATATGACTTTATGCATGCTGAGATGTTGCAGCATGCCGTATGTGAGGAAGAGACAGCGAGACTTCTGGAGAATATTTTCTCAGGAAAACTGTCTGGGGCATTGTCTTCTAAAATAGGAATTTCTCACAGCCTCAAGGAAACAGTCCGTAACATATCAACTGAGGGGTATGTGTGTCGCTCCACAGAATTCCAGCTATGTTTACTTTGAATGACACACACTGGAAACTGAAATATGACTGGCCCCTTTCTCTAAGATATTTTTAGCAAACCTAGTTCCTTTCAAATTAAGAAACTAGGATATGAAATCTCCTCATCAAAAAGCTTTACCCACACATGCAGCCTCACTACCTCTCCTGCAGCCTGACCACCAGAGATGCCGTTGACCAACGGGCCTCTCTATCTAGAAGAAAAACAGTGGAACGAGGAGAGTATTTCTGCATTTGGTTGATAAATATTTCATATCCTTTTGCTATCGATCTTTTGCAGGACAAATCGTTTTAATCCTTAGTCTGAATCGAGAGCTGCGCGCTCTCCTGCTCGCAGCGGCTTGCCTCCACTTATCCTTAACCTCTACAGCATGACTTGTACTAACGCCTCCATAAAATTCAGTCAGCGCCCTTTGCTTTGTTTCTGGTATCTCTGTCTCTGCCTGCTCCAACCCCTCCCCTGATGACCACAACAGGTCTACAAATTGATTTCCTATCTTCCGCCTCCATCTCTCTTTCCTGTCAGTGACCTGTTCTGTCGCTCTGCATGTTGTCCACTCATTCACTTGGTCCAGAGACTTACTCAGCCTCACCCCCATTAATTACCCAGCTACCCAACATTACATCTTAAATGTAACCTTCCTGCATTCTTGCACGCCTCCTGCCTGCCTCCAACGATTTCTCCATTATTCCGCTGCCACTGTTTCTCGGGTGGGGCTACATAATGGATGAGATTGACTTACTGTCCAATTAATGATTATCTGAACGCAGCTGGAGGAGGGGCGCTCATCAGGTTTCAAAGAACTAATTGCTTTCCGAGAAGAAGTAAAGATTTTTCTGAAAATGACATATGTACATTATAACCCGAGCTTGTGCCAGACAAAGTTATCTCCTTCGTATCGATAGAGTCAGCAATGGTAATGTCTGTGGATGCTTTCATTAACATCTCATTCTCTTGCTTAAGTCTGAGAAATAACTGTGTCTTGGTAATGGGGTGTAGTTAGTGTAACAGAAACGGTGTACATACACAGATGTACAAACAAAACAGACAGATCCTACATCTGAAAAGCTTCTATTGGAAATGTGTGAAAAAGGTACTTCTCCCATTCGATTTTTATAATCTGGGAGCGGCAAATAAATCACAAAAAATTATGCAAATCCTCCCGATGTGGTTACATAATTTTTTCCCCACTTACTCTTGTGAATGTGTGTAAATGTTTGTGTTCCTCCTCACCTCCAGTCTGTCTGTCCTCATGAGTTTCTGTGCAGCAGCGGCGGCAGCAGCAGCAGCAGGTATAGGAACGCTGGGGTTGCTGGTGACCAGTACAGGGGCACTGGGCAAGATGTCAGCGGGCATCAGGCCGGGCGACACAGGGCCAAGGTAGGGGTTAAACGCAGCGGCCGCTGCTGCAGCAGCATTGGCATTGGTTGCAAGGCTGGGTGTGACTGAAAACATGGGCTGAGAGCACATGCAAAATAAGAGAGTTGGTCAAAATTGATCCACAATGATTTCTCACAGTCTATATATAAAGGTTACACATATAATTACATCGTTTCTTCCTCATATAAATATTAACCCTGGTTGATATACAGCATATGAGGCAGGACGGTGAAACAGAAAATCATCAGTAGCAAAGCAAAAAGTAGGAACTCTGATTGTGGATGTGGAAGGAAAGAAGATGGTAAAAACAGATAATTAATGGGCTTACATCTGAGGAAAAAGAACATGGCTGCTTGTCTTTCATTTGCGCTAACGCACAGAGCAAGCGTCAGTATGTGGTGTCACCTTCTCCCATTGATCAGTTGGAATCACATGCTTCATACCCCAGATATCACACAGTTAGCAGTAGTGATGAAGGAAGTCAAGCTGTGTGAGCATGTGAGTGCGGAGAGAGGCTTCGCTGTAAGATAAAGTACTGCCTGTATGCGTTGTACTGCAGTTTGACAGAGAGAGGAGTATGCACTGCAAAGTTTTCCCTGCCTGATCCTGACCTCAGCCCCAGTCTAAGGATTGTCTTTTGAGCCCCTGCCAACAGGACACAGTGAGTAATAGGGGAGCGGCAGCCAGGGCTGTACTGATACATTCTTCCTAAAACCTCCTCACTGCTCAGCGATGACTCAGAAAATCAGAAATAATTCTTTCGGCGCTGCCCTCTGGAATGTCTGAAGAGTTGTTTGCTATCATAAGGTGCTCTGGAAAAGCAGATGTGTCTCGCTCCAGGTGCTCAGATATCAGTTTGAGATATTTGCAGCTTGGGGTTTGGATGGAATAAGCATGATGTCATCTAAAACATTTGCAGTCATGGGGTTTTAACTATGCAGTGATATCATCTTGCAAAGAGTTTGAAAACTTACTAATAGGCCTTTTTTGGAACATGTCAAAGTTTCAGTATCGATATGAAACGGCATATTCTTATTAATTAACAAAAATGTTATAACAGAAACATTTATAATTGCATACAGTACTTAATTACGGTTCAGCAGTATTGTGACATTTGTATAAGAGCTGGCATATGGCATCATTCATATATTTTGAGCCTATACACAATTTGTTTTCACTATTCCCAGTAAAATGTGTTATCTCCTCTTTTTCTGGGGCGTGTTTGTTGTTGTTGTTTTTTGCATAACGGTGGAAAACCTAAAGTTAAGTTTTGCTGAAAAGTCCCCACTACAATTAAAATGATCATGACGGTAAAATGCGACGTAACAGCAGAACATGTATGTCATTGCACAACTTTATTTATCTAAATTTTGGTTTTACCAATTAGCCACTGAACTGGTTATATTGGACTAAGACACGTACTATATAAAGATATTCAATACATATTTAAACTCTTTTTAAACAAGCTTAAATTCAGATTTGAAGATTCTAAGATTTGTACGTCAGACGCACTGACCTAGTTTGACCTTTCTTTGTTGTAGTGCAAACACTTTGCCACATGAGCCATAACTTCAGCTCCTAAATATTTAAACACAGAGATGTGGCCAATTACAGCCCACCACTGGAATGTCATTGGATTGTGGCTTTCACGCTTTGAGTTATGTTTTTTCAAAGAGGATCTGTACTAAACAGGTCCTTTCCTACTGTGAGTAAGTGACAACCAGATGTGACAGACCCCAACCACTTCACTGTGTTCATGGTCCAATGCATGAAATTAAAGTAGGTTACCTACATACACTGAGGAAGGATGGATAGCTGCAGATAAAAGAAAAAAAGGGAAATAAAATGTGGTAGAGATACTAAGGCTGGAAGGAGACTGAGCTACAGACACAAGGGAGGGAAGGAAGAATAAAGTCTGATTCCTAGAAAGGTAAGTACCCGGTTTTACCCTTTGATCCCTGTGCACAGAACATGCTCTATTTTCTTGACTTTTCTTTGTAGTGGAGGTCTAAAGCCATCTCTCCTCACCGCTGTCATCCTATCTCCTTCACTTTACCTACCTGTCTTTACCCTGCCCATTTATCTATTTCGGCTGCGTTCGCTTCCCCCTTTCTTCTTCTGCTGTGTCCTTCTTTGTCAGCTTGTCTTCCTGCTTCTTCTCTCGTCTTGCTTTCTCTTTCCCCATGACATTAACAGAAAGGGAAGACTTTGCAGTTCCAGGGAGATCTATGCTTCTTTAAACCCCGTCCCTCCCAATGGGGCTCTCAACTCAGCCCCTCTTTTCTAGATAAGGTTGATAAGCCATCAGCTAAGTGTGCACTTGCATGTGTGCGTCCAAGCATACAGCATCTTTTGAACTCCTTTGAATAGTGTTAGACAAATTCACTCCAGTGCTCTCACTTAAACATAAAGGGACAGTGGAGATGACAGAGGAATTACTTCAAGCCTGACTGGCAGTTCTCATTGTTTCTCTAAGGTCTCTTGATCAGTCATGGAAGGATTCATTTGAACTGGCTGAACGGTGCTCTGGCTATCACCTTGAACATCCTTGGAGCATGCTGCGCATATATAGAGCAATGTCTTAATCTCAGTTTGCCGTGTGTGTATGTTATGCGGCTTTACGGATGCGCTGCTAATCATTTAAAATAATTTACCTTCGTCGCCTTGTACCAGGACTGGCTATCCATCCATCCATCCATCCACCCATCCATAGTTAGAACCTAACCCAACTGCCTATTTAATCCATTCTGATTTGCTAAACATAAATGACCAAAATAAAGGTTCACTTGCTAGTTTTCTAAAGCAGTTACTAGCTTTTTAGTTTTCTATATTATGCAATGTACAAATGAAAGGAAAAGAACAAACTTAAGTAATTCTGTCAATTTTCTTTAAGCTAAACATTTTTTTCAAACTCAGTCACAGAACTGTTTTTCATGGCTTTCATGTTTTTCAAGTTCATTTGAAGTACACTAAACAGACAAACAACCCTACCCATTGGCAGTCCTATGATCGGCCGAGTGCTGATCATATGATTGCCCTCATGATTGGTTTATATTGGATAAATGCTACAAATATTATTTTGGGGGGTGTTTAAAATCTGGAAAAAAAACTTTCTTATTAACCCTTAAACACTTATACTTCCTGCCTTTGCAATATGGTCCTATTTGGAATGTATTAAAAAACCTGACATTAATAAAATTATTATTTATAATTAATATTTCAGCGAGTAGGGAAAACCTTTTTTTTTTTTTATAAGGACACACGTCTGCTAACACACAATATCATTTCCTGTTTTACCTAAGACATAAAAATGTATTTGTTTTATTGAATGCAAAACTGGCAAGAACATTCTGGAACTGCTGGGATTTATTATATAACCATGTATAACCATTAAACCTATAAACACTGTCTTTACTGTTGTCATTAAACGAATCCTAGGAAATTACCAACTATAATTATGAATGTTAATTCAGCATTAATAAACCAGAGAAAATTGCTTATTGCAATTTAGTCTGTGCATTCAAAGCAGTGGTAGGAAATTTTATGTGTATTGCACTTCTACATATGTGACTGTTTTTCCTATACTCACTGAAATGGCAGCTCAGGTGCTTTTATACTATTAGGAATCCCCTAATCCCACTTTTGATCTGTTTCTGGTAGCTCAGTTAGCACAGTTGGTTTAATTTCAGTTATCTTAGAATAAATAGATTCTAATTTTCTTATTTTTGGATTATTTTGTTGTATTGCAGGTGTTTTTGGTTGAAAATGTGTATATCTTTTGTCTGTGTCAAGGCACCCTGTGACCTCTGCATGGATTCTGGTCCTTATGAGCGTCATGTCTGATCAATCTTGTGGCTATTTCACATACAGTGCTTAACAAATTATCAGAACACCCAGTATAAAGTCTGTGTCACAGATGCTCTTAATTAACAGCATTGGTAATTATCAAAATCACTGCTATCATTGTTTCTGTAATGATGATTCCACCAGTAAACATCAGCTAATCAAAATGATGCTCCTAATGTTAAAATATAATTGCTGCTGTTATCCATTAATTTTCAAATTTAATGTTTTACAAAAGAGTCGAAAAAATAACTAGAATGTCATTAATTAAGATTAAGATGCAACATTTCAGTTATTTACTTGCTGAACAAAAAAGAAATGTACGTTATGCTTGATTAATTTCTGACTTCTCAGAGTCTAGTGTGCCGACTCAAATTTTGGTCTAAATGGGGGATTCAGTTTATTAGCAGTTCAATAAATAACAATATAACAAGACAGCTTTCTAAAATATTTGTTTTTTTGTTTTTATGACAAGTTGTCTAATAACATAAATTTGTTAAGCTCTGCAGAGGGGTAAGCGGTATGTGCTGCACTGACACTAAATCGAGCCAAAGTTTATATTGCGCTGGCCACTGTGCTAAATCTGTACTGTGTAATTTTTTTGTGCCTGCTCACTGCCTTTATATAGAGTATGTGTGTCTGCTCCTCATCATTCTTTGTTTCTATTGGTCATGTCAATGCAGAAGCTTCCGAGACAGCATGTTTGCGTTGCACCTTGCCAAACCATTCATGCGCGGTACAAACCACAGGAAATAATGGTTTTCAGAGAGCAGTGGTGCTGGTGCTGATGTTACATTTGGGGCCCTCTACAGGAACCTGGGAAAATATGGTGGGAACACAGTTCTCGGAAAACACTATCTAACACGATTAATGTGGTGGTTAACGTTAGGGATAATGCAGATTATGGTTAGAGATAAGGTTAGGGCTGGAATACATGGCTGGAACGTGTGTTACCACGGGAGCGTCATTCTATTCGATTTCATCCACAATCCGGCGCGTAGCACAGGAACGCGGAAGGTCACCTTTCGTGTTCCCATGGAACGCCTCGGGACGTGACAAATCGTCGGTATATTACGCGTCGGGAGTGAGAACGGGCTGTCTTAAACCAGATAAAACAACATTTCCAAGGTTCTCAAAATCAGTGGTGGGTGGTTGAAGGCACTTATGATGTACAGAGCCAATATAGGGACCCTTGGATGACAAAGGAAAAATATGGAATCAAGCTAAGTTCAATGGATATAACTTCTTAGGAAAACTTAAACAAGAGTTTGCGCTGACTTTTAATTCACTATAATTTCACCTCTATCCTTTTTTAAACCCTGATATAATTATGAGTATTTTTCAGATATCAAACAACATTTGAGAAACCGCTGCTATAAATGAATAAATTCAATTAACATTTGGCAGTTAAATATTTTTTACCTGTTGAAAACAGAACATTTTAGACATATGGTCATTGGTCTGGATATTTATTGTAATAACTGTCCATAATGAAGCCCAAAATGTTCAAACCTTTATATTAATAGGTAAGTAACGATAAGTACTCTGACCACTGACAAGGTCCAGCAAATCAAACCAACTCGCATATTAAAAATGGATGGCTATAGAGTGGTTATTAGTTTACTGGAAGTGTATTTGATCAGCATTTTTTATATGCAATGTACACTTAATTGCCACTTTATTGGGTACATAATTATTAGTAGCGTTAGGCCCCATTTTGCCTTTAAAACATCTTTAATTCAACAAGGTGTTGCTCAGAGACTGTTTTGAAAAGTGCTTTGTTGGATTAAGATCTTGTGACTGGAGCCCATTGGAATGCTCACTGCCATGTTCAAGAAACCAGTTTGAGATGAGTCTTAGCTTTGTGACATGGTACTTTAGTCTGTTTAAAGCAGGCACAGAGAGCACAGTGGATACACTGTGTTCATAAAAAGATGGATATATTCAGGTAGGCTGTGGTATTTAAATGATGCTCAGTTAGTAGGATGGGGTGCCAAGAAATTATTCACTGAATCATTAAACCACCACCACTGGCAGCTTGAAAGGTTGATACAAGCCATGATGGATTCATGCTTTCTTGTTGTTTTCACTAGATATTGAGATTCATTACACCGGGTAAAGTTTTTCCAATCTTCTGTTGCCCAGTTTTGGTATGAATTGTAGTCTTAGTTTTCTCTTCTTAGCAGTACCCCTTCTGCTTCAAGGTTTGAAAGGTTGTGCATTCAGAGAAGCTCTTCTGCATACTTTGGCTGTAACAAGTGGTTAGTGGAGTTACTGCTGGATTCCTATCGGCTCAAAGAAGTCTGTCCATTCTCCTCTGACCTCTGGCATCAACAACGCATTTTGCTGCTCAGTGGACATTTTTCAGAACATTCACTACAAACCTCTAGGGTTTGTAGAGAAGGTTAAGGTTGTGTGGGTATATCTGAGAAGATCAAGAGTGTCTGATAAATAAGGACCCGCCCATCTAGCACCAAGCGATCCATCCATCCAACCATTCTAGCTGCTGAAAAATTACCTACTTTTTTCATTAGTACCTACTGGGATCGACTCACCATGGATCACCACAACTCGACATGGTTCGACTGGATTTCCATTACAATCCAGTACTACCTAATGTGCACGGTTGTCATCATAGCAACACGTCCAAGCATCCCGCAATGTAATTAATATGGACATGAATGCTACAAAAAAGGTAGACAAGAATATACCTGCTGCTCGGTCTGTGGCTTTTTGTCAGACTTGGGGACCACGGCGTTGTTCTTTGTAGCCAATTCCCTCTTTGCGTCGTTTAAACCGCCAAAAGTGGCGGTTTAAATTTTCGTGAATGAGGCTCTCGTGACTCACTGACCAACTAATCCATGGCATGCAGTCTAACAACGCCACTTTTTAGTGTCTGCTCGGATCACTTGGAACCCCGGGCGAGCAGGTACTAAAAAAGGCACCTGATATCAGGCACTATGACCTAATGGAAAACCCTGGAAACCTTGGCAAACAGTGCCAAGTCGATCTGAGTAGGCCATAATGGAAAACAGACTTTTGACCATGTCTACATGCTAAATGCACTCAGTTGCTGCTATATGATTGCCTGATTAGACATTTTTCTTAATGAGCAGTTGAACAGGTGTACCTAATAAAATGTCTGGTGAGCATGTTTGGGTATACATACAAGTGACTACTCACCACTGGTTGTAGCTGTGTGCCGGGCATCATGGCGTTAGCGAGCTGCATCTGCTGGGCCAGCATGGCCATGTTTTTCTGCTGGATGAGGTTGTTTCTTCCATTGATCTCCAGCTGGGTCTTTAGGTGAGGAGGAGGATGCAGGTACTTACAGTTCTCCCTGGAACAGCGGCCCTGATGGGATGAGAGAGGAAGAGAAAGGAGGAGACAAGGAGGGCAAAATAAAGGGAGGGGGGTGGGGAAGACAGACACATGGGAAGTGGCGGATTAGAGTACTGTTCCCTTTAACCACAGCCTAATGTATAGAAGTAACGAGCCTTGAATTAAGTCGCTGCCCTCCTATTTAACAGGAGCTGACCTCACATCCTTGACATCTGGGCCTGCCACTCTTTTTGCCATAAGGCAGACCAATCAGTTCTGCAGAAGATGTAGGCTTACTACCTTCTCTATTTTCTCAAGGTCCCATTGGGAGACAAATTAGCTCCAAGAGCAGAGATAAAAAGGATTAACTGTCTATCTGCTCTTTCTAAGAGATTGTTTTACACAAAGCAAACATTTGACAAAGACAATGTTGCCGTGTGCCTGTGATAAAAGCAACACTTTTCATTTTGAATAAGTCTGGAAATTAATTTTTTGCTTTCATTTGTTTATTATTTGATCAAAATCACAAACTTTGTGATCGAAATTTCTTAAATGCTGAAATAACATCTTTAAATGAATTTAAACAATTGCGTTGAATTGATTCAGCATTGTTGGTCTAACCCCAAAGAAAATTTGTTTTGGGAATCTAAATTAGCAAAAGCTCCCCAGTCTCCTCCATCCTACTACCTAAGAAGCTGTTCAACTTGATGCTCGATGTTTTACAAAGCCCTGTGAATCACCATTGATCTCCACTCAATTCAAGCAAATGAGCCACGTGTCAATATCGGACATAATTTCAGTAAAGATGAGGCGGGAGAACTGATGCAGGATCGATACGCGATTGGAGACTTCTGTGACACGAAACATAAACACATTATGGCAATCTAATGCTGTATTATGCTAGTATACTAGAGACTGTGGTCTGTGTCTCTGCGGACTCACTACTGTGGGTGCTTATATTCATCCTGCAGCCAGCAGCCCAAAGGGAGGAGAGAATGTAATTTACACTCTCATAATGCCTGCTCCACTGAACACTCCCCTGGCTAGGTGTAATATCTTAGATATCTCCACCTCTCTTTCACTCCCCCTTTCTCCCTCATTCTCTCCCTTTCACATCAATCCCCATACATCCTGAGCCCCGTGCTGATATTTGCTCTCCTCATCATGAATACAGAGCAGCCCAAGTGCCGACGTACTGCTGTGATCTGTGTATATATTCATGTATGTGTGCAGCATTTGTACTACTCCTTGCCTTTGTCAGCTTCTCTCTCTCTATTCTTCTTTTGCCTCAACCACCTCATCAAAATGCATCCTCAATCCATCTATTCCCATTACTGCTTTATGTAAATCTTTTTCCAGGGGGATTGGGAAACCCTGCGACAACT
>VUQG01007824.1:36790-54173 GCA_015106755.1 Etia nguti
ACAGTGTCCCCTCCCATGGGGAATTAAAGGTTGGCTGTCATGCGACTGCTTATCTCAGTGAGATTACCTGCTGCTCACTGTGGCCTACTATGACACCTTCCTTCACAACCTAACACATACGCTCTCCCACTCTGGCTTTATGCTTAACACCTCTCTTCTTTCTCCTCCTTTCACTTCCTGGTCTTGCTCCGTCCCTGCCTCTCTCCCATTTATTCTGCCTAGCTACAGCATGAAAGGTACTTTGCATTGGAGAGCAGCAGAATGTCAAGACTTCATCCAGCATTTTGATTGGCTAAAAGCGGTGAGGAATAGTATTCCCAGCCTGACCATTGGCCCAAAGGCACACATTAACAATGCTCCAAGTCTGGTTCATCCCTGTGTGGCTGTAAACTATTGATCAGTGTTAATTGGTTAATGTCTTTTGATTTTCAGGGTACATTCCCTCTGGACTCAAGCATGTCAAATAAATTACAGCTCTATCTGAGGGCTGTAATTTATGTAAGCTCTTTTTCAGCGGGGTTCCCTGCATCAGTTTTCAGTGGTCAAAGCTCACAAGGTTTTAAACACTTACACATTTTAACAAGCCATACTGGGAATAAGCTGCAAAATAATTACTTCAAGAATAAGAAACTTTTGTAAAAGTTTTTACAGAAGAAAAAGTTTATGTCAAGAAATTAGAAGCTTCTGATAAACAGGTGGTGGCAGTGCTTTTCTATGACGAGCAAGAAGGTAGATGATCTCATGTTGCCAGCTTTTTATCGAAATATTTATAACAAAATGACTACTTGACATTCTGGTGCTTTTAACTGGCAGCACTCAATCGTTCACTGCAGTCAAGCAGTGTTACTTTCAAAACAACATGGACAAAATTCTTAGGTTATGTTTTCGAAAAAGGTATTTTCTTTCTCGAAGATGAACAATATCAGCAAATTACGTGGATCGGGATAAAGACAGAATCCGAATTATCGTTTATTGGCTACATTCAGAAAGGTCAGCACCCTGATATATTCATCACCCCTCTATTTTCACCAGTAGGCCCATTATCTATAGCAGCGTTGTTGTTCTCCGAACAATGCCATGCATGAGCCCGAGGTCCTTGCCAATCATTGTCTGTGATGTTAATGTTTTGGCTTCTCTCCTGTGCCTTTTCACCTGTCTGCTCGTCCTCCATGGAGACGTTAATATGCTAACAGACTACCAGCATCTGTCTCTCAAGCACTCTCTCTACTGTTCCATCTTCTTCTCCTCTCATCTTATTTTTGTCTCTTCTGTCTTTTTCCTGTTCTTAAAGTCCAGTTCTCTGCAACACCCTGCCCCATTCTTTCTTGTTAAGACTATTAAGCAAGTTTCACATGTTTGGTTCACTCTCCAAGTAATGGAGATGGCTATTCCTCAAATCCAGATTCTAACACCTGAACCAATTTACCTTCCCAATATTTTAGTTGCAGCAAAGAACAGGTAAATGGTTAGCACTTTAAAGACAGGAAACCACTTTTCACTATTAATGTGTATGGGGAATAGAGCAATCTGTTCTTAAAAATCACCTTAGCCTCATTAAACCAGATTTCTCCCGTGTTTATTATAGTTCCCCACATGCAGGTTCTTCCAGTTCGGCACCCAGTACCAACTTTCCAGCTGGTCTCCAGCTTCACTATACAAAGGAGAGAAATCTCATTAGTTTTATCATGCACACCTGTCCCTCCAAGCTCCCTGACACTGCCCCTTGAGCTCACTGTACTACCCCTCCCATGCAGCTGAGCCAGCGACCACTACTCTGCCACAGTATGTAACAAGGAAGTCTTGGCCAAGATGTGTGACAGCTACACTGAGGGTCTCTGAAACCAAAGAGTCAATAAGTCATAAGTAATAATAAGTAATAAGTCATTAGATAAACTGATTGATTTCCAGACTGTGTGTTTGGCAGTTTAACTCAGAAAAGTGGAGTTTTCGTCGACGTCTGGGCAACAACCTTCGGTCGCAAGGTGCAGTCGCAATCCTTGGACAAACTGCAGTCCCTCTCACACAGACTGGAAAATGTTTACAAACAATTGCTTACTAATTTATAAATACAACAAATTGTTACCAGATTCCAATCAATCTGCCCAGATGAGCAAAACTCGTCTGTGATGAGTCTCTTTGCAACAGTGGACTTAATTCATTTAAGTGCAAGGTGGTTAAGTTCTACTAGTTGTACTAGTAATACTACTATTCGATAGCAATAATTACTGTCAATATGTTTTTTTAACTGCTGCTTTATTTTATCATCAAATGTCAGTGTATTTTTTGTCATGTCTCTCTCCCATGATCCCCTGGTTCTGAGGTTACTTCCTGTTAAAAGGGAGTTTTTTCTCCCCTTTGTCGCCAAGTGTTTGCTCAAAGTGGATCGTTTGATTGTTGGGGTTTTCTTTTGCATTATTGTAGAGATTTTACCTTAAAATATAAAGTGCCTTGAGGCGACCGCTGTTGTGATTTAGAACTATATAAATAAAATTTAATTGAACTTATTATGTATTATATACATAAAGCCACATGTTGGGGTCAAGGGTCAAGACCCACATGTTTACGACGTCAGCAAATCACTATTTTTGAGTACATGCGAATGTTTTGGGGCACTATGATCAGAACCTCGCAATGTCGGTCTTACTTGTTGCCTGTGGTGCTTTGACAGCTCTCTGAAAGATGTGTCTGAGGAATTCCAGTGAATAAAACCTGTGGCAGAACTCCTCTCAGAGATTGGCAACAGAGGCAAAGACAAGAACAGAAGAAGTAGAAGGCAGACAGTCAGAGAGAGCTACAAAAAAGCAAAAGGGAGTGAGACAGACAGAGACACAGATGCAGTGTGCTTTTCATATTAATATTAATCAAAGTGGTCTGTGCAAGTGATTTCGGCTGTGCCTTTGTTGGCATGTATCTACAGTATATTCTCCAAAGGGCTGAATGGCACATTGCTTTCCACAAAGTCCTTCTGCGCATTCACTCCCGTAATCACACACTGATTCTGAATGATCTTTTAATCTACCCATCCAGAATGACTCATTCCAACTTAACCACACATAATCCAACAGCCTCTGATCTTCTCCGCATTTTCACTCTGTCTCTGCTCTCGGTGTGCCTGAGCTCCCCTCAAACCACGGCTTCTGCTGCACAGTGAACACCGTGACCAGTGTGACAACTGTAGAGCTCAAGTCTGGACAGCCGATTCCAAGTCCCTTTGCATTATTAATTCTCTCCCAGTGGAACTGCCTCTCCCTCCTGCTCCCAAAGACAAGCATCAATCAAGAAAGTGCCGTCTGGTTGAGGGCTGTGATGAGAATACACAAGCTCACACGCACACGCAGACACACACTCTGGGGCATGTGCTTTCCTGACCAAAGGTTCCTGTTGGCAAGCATACGTCAGACAAAATATGACATCAGATACGGTACAAAGAACAGCCTGTCTGAGGACTCAGAGTGCTGCCAGACAACCCAATAACACACAGAAGTACGCGCACACATACACCCCGCACACACAGACACACGTACACACTCTAAAAAAGAATTTTTATTAAGCAATACAGTTCAGCTGCAAACCACTGGCAAATCAGGCAGTATGTTAGTAGGTAAACCCGATGACAAACATGTTTTTCAGAGACAAGAAAACATCCTGTGTTCATTGCCTTCCCTTTTTCCACCTCTCCCTGTGCCATAGCTAATACCAGCCGGCTATATAAGTCTCATTATCTCGTTCCAATCATTTATTAAATCTGGAACACCCCAGGTGCATTAGTATATTAGCCTGGATCAGTTAATGACCTTAAAATCTCATTTAACTGGGCAGAGGGATAAGCCGTTGAGACAACGACAAAGATAGATGTGTGGACAGAAGAATCACAGACAATGATAGACGAGGTGACGCAACACACCTGGTAGAAGCTAGTAATGGAACATAACAGCGGACGAATACCGCCGAACGTCACCGCTGACGTAGAATCCGAGGAAAGCTTTTAGCTGCAGTGTTCAATTAGCCAAAACACCAATTACATTGCCCAATAGCACACAGAGTGTTAGCATGTTTTGGGTTGACGCTAGTACAAAATCATTAGCGCAGGAAGTTAATGACGGGGCAAAATCATTAGCCCCCGTGGCTAATGACAACACTCTGCTGCTGCTGAGCTGAACTGCTCTGAGTTTGTGATCTATTACCATACATGATGGAAATGTCTACCTCAAGTAGCTTATGTCAAAGGAGCATTTGACAGTTTAATTCATTTGTTACTGGCTATCATTTTTCTTTTTTTTTAAATTAATATTACGCTCTGCATTTATGCCAACTGAAAACAACAAAAAAAAACTGAATAGCTCCTCAATCAGTCCTTTTTCAAGGTAAGGTACAGAGAGGGCTCAAACTGATAAATCCCAGTGCTTTTTTTATTTGCTCTGAATACACTGACTAAATCACATCAATCAAAATATCAGAAAATAATGATAAAAGCCCAGAATTAGGATTTGGTAGGATTTTTTTGTTAAGATTGTCTGGATTTAATCGTGACAAAAAAAAAAACAGATCCCACGCAGGACAGATTTTGAAATTCTTTCCATTTTGCTGTGAGGAAATGAATGGAAGTCACCAAACAGATTATCAAGAAACAGGCACTTGCTGAAATCACATGAAGTGGACAGAAATGTCTGAGGAATTACAGTGGCATTGCTATTTTACCACCAGTACTGACTTATTTCACAGTGGGCCACCCGACAACTAAAGGAGTGCACTAGAATTGGTTCAGAGAGTGTATACCATGTAATCATTAGACTCCCTTGGGGCCGGGCAAATCGGGATACGGCATACCTTCTGTATCTGCTGCTGGCCGGTCCGAAAGTGAACACCCGCATGGTCACAAAAGTCAGCATTAGCGCCCAAGAAATAAAGACGCTAGTGAATAAAAGGATTAAATGTAACGTCAAAGTGACCAAGTCAGCAGCAGAGCCTTTTTTTCATCTTTGCTCACTTTGCTCCTTTTACTAAAGTCATACAGCTCAGACTTCTTCATTTTTATTTTTCACTTGCTTATAGAATCTGCTTTAAAATGCAGGATGAAAACATTCAAATAAAAAAAGTCTCTGTGGTGTCTGAACATCTCTGGAGGCTGCATTATAGGTGGGAAGTGTTGTCCTGGCTCCAGTGGGAACGTCATCGTAGAGTTGGGCAAGGCAAAGTCCCTAATTAGCTTTGTTCTCATTTAGTCTACAACTCTGTCTCCCCTCAGACAGACAAATACACACATTTTCAAGCACACATGCACACATATAGACAGCAATGCAGAGAGACCACCCCACAGCCCCTGAGATCTGGCCCTTCTTCTCTATTTCTCTTTCAATTAACCCTCTTCCTCCGTCCTCTATCCGTTCATCTTTTTCTCTCGGCCTTTATCTCTCCTTCACTCTCTGCCTGAGCGTTCCCTATTCACAATCTTTAAAGTTTAGTCTAATTCAGTTTTATCTCCCATTCACTCTGCCAAGAAGGCAGGCAAAGAGCAGACCCATTAAAACAGCCTTAATGGAAGACTGTTGAACAGACAGACAGGATTCAACAGCTTTTAGACCTAATTATTTTCTGCCCATCTTTGTAACGCTCGTTCTGCAGTTATACTGTATGGGCGTCACTGGCTGCTGGGGACAGACCTCTTTCTTTTTTGAATTTTTCTTCATCTAAACCTTCCCTGTCTCTTCATATCTTGCTCTTCATCTATTTTCACTCTGCTTAAATTGCTTTACACTTATTGTCATTAAGTGTTCATTAAGAGGTGGGCTAAAGAGTTTTTTTTTTTTTTTAATTGTTTGCTTATGACTCTATTTCAAGGCAAAAGAAAGCCAGAGCGAGCTGGCGGGAAAAAAAGGAAAAAAGATGGAGTTGTCCTTGTAAATGAACAAAAGATGCTTGCTGACAAAGACTGGCAGCTGCCTTTGGTTTGTGCTGTGATCTTTAGCAGCTACATAAAGTGGCTCCGAAGTGAAAACAAAAGATGCTGTTGGCAACAGGAGACAGGCAACAGAGAGCGCTGCTCTCAGCCAGTGAAAACTGCATTTGACCTAGTAGCTTGAGAGCAAGAAAAACAGTTCGATGAATTCTCTGCATAATGACCTGAAGAAGGCCTTAATATCAAATGACTGTTCTTTTTTTATGAGTCAAGATCAGATGCAGTAAAGTCAGCTGGCTGGAATGTTTTATTCAGCTCTTCTGATGAGTCATGGGGGACATGGCAGATAATCACAAGACCACACCCTAAAGCTTCAGAGTGTGAAAAACTGAGGGCAAGTTGTCAAATGCTAGTAGAGACATCTCTTCTTACATGTGTGGCACATCTTCATTCACGCTCACACATACACACATACTCCTTCGACAAAGGGTGTCACTGTACTGGCATCAGCAGCTAGTGTCATTGCCTTGAGGTTAAAGCAGATAAGAGAGGATTAGCATTCATTACTCCACAGAGTGATGATATACCCACTGAAAGCACACACAAAATGATGCACGGGCATTCTTAAAGCACACACACTCGAGGAGCATAGCCAAATGCTTTTCTCCAAAGATTACATTAATAATAGAAGGGAAGTACAAAGGAAACAACAGTAATACAGCATGTAATCCTTTGTATCATCAACAACTGCAGAGCTAGAAATCCTTAAACTGAAGCCTTTGGGATACATGACGAGTTTTGGCATTGTTGGGTGAAAAGAAAAAGAAAATAAGCACAACAATAAAAAGGAATTAACTATTCAGTGCAAGATCCTTCTATTTCCATGATGGTTTCATGATGAAGTTACCCGTTTTCCATGTGAACTACCCAAGAGCACTCGCAACACAAGTAAGATTTGTTTAAAAAACTGATAAATAGGCTTTTTTTCCCCCTCTCAGAATCTTGTCTTCTCTATTGGAAAGGAGCATTCAGCACAGAGTGTCTTTTTCCCATAAAGAGCCAAAAGGGAGCAAAAGTAAAAGATGGACAGAAAGAATAGAAACAAAGACTGAGATGGAGTCACGGGTTAAGGATGTATTCTGTTGGGGTGATATATCATGTAGAAAAGCATGACACAATGTGTCTTAATTCCCTCCCACACACACTGTGCACGACAGAGCAAAGGGCCATCACCCCCCTCCGTCTTCACATAGCGCCTTCCGGCTGCACACTCATCCACATCGATCCACATTGATCAAAGTCGGCTTGTACCACTTCAGCAAAGAGCGGGGAAACGGTGGACAGGGTGATCACCTTCTCTAAGCCTCTCTCAAAATGGACTCATCTTGTCAGAGCTTCCACTGCGACGTATTGTGTAATGCTGTAGTCACAAAACGTAATGTTGTCCATCAACAAAGCCAATTAGAAAGAAAAAAATGTGAACAAATTCGGGCTAAAACTGAACAGAATTTACACAGAAGCTTACATATAAAAAACTTGCTTGAGAAAATAAGGATCTGACTGTAATCTAGATGTCATTCAGATCAAATATTTGTGAGTACATGTAGTCCAGTCTAGACTTAAAATACCAGCAGGGAAGCTGCGGTGAAAGACACTGCGGTGACAGACAGCAAGCTGTCGGCAGACCCAACACAACACAGCTGCTGTAGCCCTTCTGATGGCTGAGCCTGATACCGATGTAATCCAGTTAAAGGCTCCTGAAGAATCACAATGTCTAACAGCAAGCCCTGCAACATGCACTATAACAATAAAGGGATATTACAGACATTCTTCAATATTGCACATGCCGAAGAGCCGACTGGCACCACTCCCGTTCACTTCCACGCTCCCTTTCTCTGTTATTGCTTTCCTTCCATCTGTACACCATCTTCCTGCACTTCCTTTTTCTCTACCTGTCCATCATTGTCCATGTAACATAATTTGATTTCTGTCCATCACTCTTTCAGTGTCTTTCACTTTATTTCGTTGCTACACAGTCTCTTTTCCTTTCTGACGCCACCCTCGTGCCTCATCCGTGTCTCTGCAGGGAATACACTCTCGGTGTCTTTTATGTCATGATGATGCAACTGGAGATGCAACATTTTCTGCAAATAACATTGTCTCATTGTGTCATCTCACCTTGTTTTATTTGTCATTATTTACTTGTTTTATTTCATTTCATGTGTTCATTTGCTCAGGTTTGCATGAGTTGCATTTTTCCGGGTGGATTTTACACGTTGGTGTAAGAGGGTGAGTCAAAGTTGATGTATTAGTCTTTGTAGGAAGAAAAAAGGAGAGAAGCCGTGCTGAAAGCAGCAAAACATCCGCTCCATAATGGTCATGATGATCAATACTGCATGGCGACAAAGTGCTGATAAACAGTGTGGTTTCTGTTAATTAGCACTTCTCTAATGATCTCTCTCTCTCACACACATTTTCTCCTCCTCTTTTCCCCACTCTTTCACTTTCTGTACTTCCCTCCCACCCTCTTTATTCCCTTCCATTAAAACCCTTTCTTTCTCTGACTTGATCACTTGGTCACTCCTCTGTCTAAGTCTGCCGACGCTGTCCTCCCAACCAACGCTCTATCTCCGAGCAAAGAAAACAAAGTGAGGGGAGGAATCCGAGTTCTTTTTATAAGCGTGATGAATATCCCACTCCTGTGTTTGTGGCTGATGGCTCTCAAGGATGAGATTTAATGAAGCTCTCATCAAACTCTGATTATTTTCTAATTAAAGGAAGGAGTGATGAGGGCAATGAGTAAATTCATGAATGCATGTTTATAACTGCGGGGCAAAAAAATAAAATAAAACCCGACAAACACGCCAATGACAGACGGCAAAGACAGTAATCATACTCTGAATCTTGTTTACTGCGCTCCATTGGGAATGGAGGTCATTTGGCAGGAATACATGTTTGTAGCACTTAAACAAATTACAAATCTAGCACAGAAGTATGTTTGACATGTACAGCAAAATGCGCATGCATCTGCTGTAAATATTTTTTCTTAGTTGCATTAATCCGGCTGGACTTCACGGCTAAAAAACTGGATATCTGCAAACACATTTTTTAGGATGCTGGGTAAAGAAGTTTTAGAGGCAGTTTTTCATACCTCTTGTATCTTGCCATTTAGTTCTTGTACCAATAATTTAGTTATTTGCCAAATGTGTTGCCTAGTTGGCCTTTTTAGAAAGTGAAAATTTGAAACCCTAAATAATATCTATGCTGTTTAATGTTAATGTTGTGTTTAAAAGTCCTTGTTGTATTTCAGAACTGAAGGTTGTACAGAGAGCACAGCTAAGGTATAGTTCTGCTAAGAGTAGTCACCAAGGCTAGCTGGTCAGTAAATCCCTTCAAAATATCAGGCTAAACCATTTCTAATTTAATATGTCTTAACATTAACTATGTTAACCATTAGTTTTTCGGCAAATGTTTGTGAAAATAATAATAATATGAATAATACCTTTTTTAATGAGTAATGCATATGTTATTTTTATAAGTTACATATTTTTATAAGTTATTTTTTGATATCATTACTGATTGTTAGGATCCTAGGTTTGCTTACACAAATGCATTTCTTGTCTTTCAGTAAGGCTTTGACGTTTTTAGTAATTAGCCTAATTAGCCAAGACACTGTTTTGCTTTTATCCTGTAATCAAATGCAGTGAGTCTATACTCGTTAAGCATAACAATAAGAGACCAACAGTATGCACTCTGGGCTGAACGTTACCACCAGTTGTTTAGAAGTGTAATGTTAATAATGACAATGATCCCAAACATAATGCCAATGCAGTAAAAGCATACCTGGATAGAAAAACACATAAGAGAACATGGTGAGTCATGGACTGGACTCCCCAGAACCTCAACATTATTGAAGCAGTGCAGGATCATCTTGACCTAGAATGAAATAAAAGGCAGCCAAAATCCAAAGAGGAGTTTTGAATGTCCTTCAAGAAGCCTGGAGAATGAGAACGCTTTGCTAAAAGAGTTCAGGATGTGTTGAAGTCTAAGCTACTTTCAACTGCTTGCTTGCCACAAGGGGACACCACAGCAGGTAGCTCTGCATGTTTGATTACACAGAGTTTTTATGCCAGATACCCTTCCTGACACAACTCCAAGGGACATGTCTGTCTTCAGCTAAGATCGAAGCAGAGACCTTATAATGTTATAATGTATAATAATAATGTGCTAACTACTACACAACTCTAGAACAAAACTGTTCACACCAAATATTGACTTGTTAAAATTGTATAAGCTCTGTTTTTGCCTTATATACTTGTCTTAATCTGTGTTTTTACATGCTTCATGTGATCCAAGAGTTAGTAGTTCGTTTCAGTCACTCCACCTATTTCTCATTTTCCTAGAAAAATAAAAAGAAATTAGAGTTGGCGCAAGACTTTTGCACAGTACTGTAGATGAAAAACAATTTTCAAAGACACAACAGTTTGTCGTGTGGAGACATTCCTTTCAATCCAGTTTGGTTTCGCACAATACCACAACTATCGGCCTCTTATTGGAAGCAGTGCTGCAGACTGCCCGCACCACACGTCTGCCTTCGTTTCCACTTTGATCATCCAAACGCTCTCCTGACCCATTCTAATTTCTCTGCTCCAATACGTTGCGATTTGCGAGCTATCCTGCTGTGGCTTCCATGACGACACATAATCGCTTCAAAATGTCCAGTGACACAGCAGCGTGAGACTTGCCCAGCCTCCAGTTTCCTGCCTGCTCTAGCCTGCAATATCATTAACCAGGCACCAAAGCCACTCTATCGTGATTACCTACCTGAGGTGAATACTTATTATTTTTCAGGACCCTTTGTGCTTTACCGGGATCAGCGAGTGTGCTTGTGTCATTGTGTGAGTGGGTGTCTGCAGGCGAGAGTAAGTGTTTGCTGCTCATGACAGTTTGTGTGTCTATGTGTTGGAACCTGAAAGTGAATGATTACACTTCAGAAGAGTTACTGCACGGTGCCCGGACTCGTGCGATCGGATGAAGAGTGCGGGGTCAGTGACAGATAGAGAGAAGCGGAGATGGAGCAAAGACAGGGGTAGGCAGAATTACGGTGCAGCCAATCGACAGAAGCAGGAAAACAAGTTGGCAGATGACTCTCTGTCCTGGGGTGAATTAATGTTCTATTGCTTCCACTCTCCATTTAATTCACTCTCCACCCCCATACACCTTACTTGTCTGCAGTCTAATTTAAATGTTTGTTTTATTACATCAACCTGAAAGAATTACAAATGGAGAGCTTTAAAAGCCGTCCGAAGATAGCTAGAGGTGAGGTCAAAAAAAAGGGGGAGGTGGAGGAGGAGGAGGGACAGCGATCAGCACACGCGGAGAAAGACGATGAGTTAGTTTGGTGAGACGGGGACGGGGATGGGGGGAGGCGAGACAGGCTAACAGGAATGGATCGCGCCATAACTGATTAGATATTCCATTCACAACAGCAGTAGCAGCAGGAGCAGCAATAGCAATGGGACATCACGACACAGCACGCAGATATCCTGATATTACCTTCAGACTCTCTAAATGTCCAGGGCCCTCCAGTTTGTGAAGAAAACACATGCAGAAGTACGCATACACAATGCAGGAAGAATGACACACATATTTGTAGAGAAGTACACACGGAAAGATCACAAGTTGAAAAATGAAGGGTGCCAAAAGGTGAAAGAGGGACGTTTCCATGAGCTGGGAGGCTATTCCTGAATGCCCTTGTATATATTTTGGCTCTGGTGTTGTTGTGTCATGTCTCCATGCTGATGCAGCATGTTTAAAGATGGATGTGTGTGTGTGTGTGTGTGTGTGTGTGTGTGTGTGTGTGTGTGTGTGTGTGTGTGTGTGTGTGTGTGTGCGTCTATGCTGATGCAGTGTATCCACAGATGGATGTAATGGTGGCCTCTCTGAGGACAGAGAGACATTTAGAGGAGACGTTTCAAGGGAGGACCTGCTCATGAATATAGCCAGACAAAGTTAATAGCTGCTGGCTGCGTGCGTTCACTCCTCAGTTCATGGCAATGTGCTAATAAAAGTCTCTCTTAGGCCAATATGTGTGAAAAATTATATATAGTATATCCTGCTTAGTAAGACCAGACAATTTAAAAATGGATCTGCAGAAATCATAAGAAACAAACACAAGTATAGAAGTACTGATCCCACAGTAACAGGGGTAGGCAGACTTTAGGGTCAAACTGAAATTCGTATCAGCTAGAAAATCAGCAAATACTCTTTGGTATGTGACTTGTTCTGTATACTTACTTGGTAAAAAAACAAAAAAAAACAACATAAAAATACAGTCCAATTTATTTCACTCTAATATTCTGCAGTTAAGCAGCCCTTGACATAAGTGTTTTTGCCACAGACTGTAAGGTCTAATGGGAATCACTGCTAATTTTAGCAATCTAGGCTAACTAGCTTTCACTTCCTTAATTTTTCAAAGTGTAATGGGAGCTCCCAAATGCCAGCACACAGCATCTGCTAACAATGCTCACCCGTGACTGCCCATGCAACTGATTACTCAAAAAAAGCTCGTTTATTAAAAATATGTTAAATATGCAAAAAAGCATAATGATTGTAGACTACTGAAGTAATTACAGTGAAATGAGCAAACAGCCAGGAAACGAACTAAAAACTGCACTCAAATTAAAAAACAAAAAATGCAAAATGAAATAAAACTAATGTAAAAATATCACAGCATAACTCTGGTCCCCTGAAGACCAAAGATGACACAAAAAAGACGCTTAAATTATGTCCATCGTCTAACTAATAAAGCCCCAGACAAACAAATGTCTCACCAAAATATGATGAAAAGTGATAAAAGATAAAATCGCTGTGTGTGAAATGGAAATGAAAGTGTCTGGGATGCCTGTAAGGTAAAAAAAAAAAAAAGAAGAAGAAAGGGGAGAAAGGGGGACGGAGGGCGGGATGGGTTGAGTAGAGGCAGATTAACAGAGGTAATGAGAGGAGAGGATGAGAGCGAAGAGCATGGCAGGAGAATACAGATACAGAGCAGATTAACTCTGTCGGAGTACGTTTCCTTTTCAAAGAGTTCTTATTCAATATACTGCATCCCTCTGTGGACTACACACTAACACACACTCACACCTCTACTTCTGTTTTCTGCTGGGCTCTCATCTCAATATATATTGCCTAGCCTATTCTGCTGTTATCTGTTCTCGTTGTTTTCCTCTCGCCCGCTCTTGCTCACCCCTTACATTTTTTAAAACATTTTCAAGGACTCTGAGGTATACAGTACAGCTATGTAGGTCACTATACCTTCCCAATGCTGCTGGCTTGTGTGTCTCTGCAATGTGGTGATGTATGTGTGACTGTTGAGTGTAGCTTTTAAACACTGATCACTGTGACAGGGACACCAGGTGATCACTGTGTAAATATGTTTGTATATTGCAAACTAAGCATACAGTATTGATTCAAACACTAGAGCTTTACAACACAAATACATCAGCGTTGTTGGTTCAGAGGATAATGAGTTTACCAAAGCTGGAAAGTGGGTTTTTTTTTTCCTCTGACTATCTTGCATGAATTATTAAGGTCCTTTGGGCAACTTTAAACAAACATAATAATACTCCATCTTATTTGATTAGAATGCGCTTCTTTAGTTCCCACTGGTTGGTACATCAAAGTCTGTTTTTTTAAGTAAGGATTCAGCAGAAATCAGACCTTGTTGCAGACTACAGCCACATTCCAGTGATTCTGATAACAGCTAACCTTTTTTAAATATAATAAAATGAGCTTCTGTGCTTTTTTTCAGTGCCTACGAAGCTTTTGCTTCTTACAAGAAAATATTTTAATAACCTCACTTGTTGCTTGTGCCACTCTATCACTTCCTTAATGCACTTGAACAGGCACTCTAGTGTTTATGGCGGTAATAACACACATCACCATTGGTGTGATGATAGCAAGGGATTCCCTGTGTTATTGCAATAACACAGTCACCAGATCTCAAGGACACATGGAATCACTGGTATAATCTTAACCTTTAAAGGTTTGCAAAATGAAACTTGTGTGCGGCACATTTAATATGCATAAACAGTGGCAGGACTTCATTAAGCTCAGACAATAACAGCACATTTACAGGCCAAACTTTCAGTTAAGAACTTGGCTGTGTTGGGTGTAAGAAACAGCATCTTGGAGAATATTCTCCAAATACTCTGCAGAATGAAAAGATCCAGGAAGGAACGGCACTTGTATGCTCAGCTGTAGCCCGTCTGGTTCTCCGGCGCTTTATGTGACACATCACTGGGGTTTGGCTCGAGTGTGAAATGAACATCCCCTGGATTGCCAAATCTAAATATGTCTTTACCTAATAAAAGTCAGACCCCACACTGACCATAAAACTTGAAACAAAAGCATTGCAGTACTTCAAACAGTGTTTGATCTTTCATTGCTGAACTTTCTCTTTGTCCATGTTGGTTTTGTTTTGCCTTTTTCATTCTGGCAACTATAGTTTTGCACACAATGAGCAAGTCAAATTAAATCAAACCAGTGCCCCTCTATAAACACATTCGTTATAAGATGCTTTTTTCTGGCTTTGTACAAAGAGTCAGAATTGAAACCCCTGCTGCCTGATTAGTTAATTACCATAAATCATCTAACAGCCCATTATTCAACATTACATCCGAACAAAATTGCTGACAGACTGTTAAAATTGTGACATTCTATATTTACACCATATGTTTGACCAACTTGAATGTAGGCCACCAAAATACTTGTAGCTCAGTGTAACATACAAGTATGTTTACTCAACCAAAACTATTAATAATAAAAAGAAAAATATTATATTGTGCAAGAAAGACAGAACAACTTGACAGCACGCACTATGCTGTTTTTCACATTTATTCACCACATGGCAAAGAAAGGCTGCAGATTTAGGACACAATGGCCTTGAAGTTTACTCAGTGAAAAGGTGACGGACAATTACAAATACACTCCACCTAAATATAACTTTCTTTTCTCTTCCTAATCTTTCATGTAACATTTTCTTCTGCCAAACCTCAAGTTCCACCAGCAGAAATAAGGGAATGGCAGAGAAAATGCATTACTTATACAACATTTAATGCTCCCTTCTTATCACAAAATTTCCTTTAACAACTACTAATATATGTCTGTGAGAACTTTGAAGGGTTTTGTTGTGTGTGTAATGTTGTTTTCTTTGAAACAAATAATTTGATAATCCACAGTGGGCTTGTTTGAATTCATGTAAACACGGAATAACAATATATTCCGTACAAGATGAAAAAAATCTTCATAGGGAAATTGTCATTACAAAAACTCCCGCTCCCCAAAAAGCAAAACTAAACTTCGTCATGTCTAATGTTGAAATAATGTATTTTTAAGAATAGAACACATTTTTAATTTAGTATCAACCTGTTAGTTTCAACAATGTATCATTTGGTAACTTTGAAAGTAGCTACTCAACACTCAAAAGCTTTACAGGGTTCTAAACTTCTTATTGAAAAAAAGCCAATTTACAAAAATTATAGTGGAATCAAGTTTAATAATTTAAAATAAATATCAAACAGCCAATAAAAAAAAACAGAAAATTTTAATGAGAAGAAATTGCTGAGGAAGTCAACTCGCTTTCAGATAATTTTAGCACAGTCGTCAGTAGCCAGTCTGTTACACTTCAGTGGAACCCCTTTGGCTTTTTTGGCTCACTCTCACCTGTTTCCCATCACAGTCCAATGGTAAGTTTATTGTATTTCGTCAGCTTAAATGCCCCCAGATTTGCTTTTTATTCACTTGCAGTGAAACCAGCTTTCTGTCCAGCTGCTAATAGCAACAAGCTGTTGAATTCCTTCAGCAGGAGACAAAAGAACGATCATATCCCACTGTTTTCCATTCTCTCGAACAGTTACAAAAATACATTGTTTGTTTGAGCCTTCTGAAACTGACTGTTTAGCACACGTGAGTACATCCTGATCTGGCATCTCTTTCTGTTTAAACGTAAATAATTTAAAGAGCAGAGGGAATACAAGGTCACTCCAATGCCATGACATCTAAAGGTGCATTCAGCAAACACATTCTTCTGCAGAGTTTCTGCACCAGGACATGGCATCAAGCTACTTCTGCGTTTGGCAGGCTGAACGGAGACATTTTTTAAATACGACACAACTGCACGCAAAGTCAAAAGTGAACACCAACTCACAGAAACTCACTGTTAAAAATGAGAACTCAGGTTGTAGACATGTCTGGTTCATTTGAAAATCTTGAAAAAATGACCTATTAGAGAAGAGTTTTGAGTATTTGAACAAAGTGGTAGATGCTGTTTGATTTCTTATAGCAGACAACCACTAAACAGAATGATGGCTAAAATACATTTGAAGACTGGTAAAGAAGCAATGCATTACATTATCAGTATTTCTTCTAATAGCAAATTAAAACTAAATAAAATCATTTAGAAGTTGTGCTGTGTACCTAGACAGATTACTCATGTATTTGCAAAGATCGTATTCTTTGTTACTTGAGTTACTTGAGTCCAGGCCATGAGGGTCAGTCTCACTGTAATATCGGTCAATCCTAAAGAGCCTCTGCCTCTGACTCATTTCCTGTCCACCTTTATCACTCCATCCTCTGTTATACGCCCTGTAAAATGGAACTTTCCACCATATTCACCACTGACAAAAACCTGTTTTTGGGACATCACCGAATGGCTAAATGAGGTTTAGGTATAAATAGGTATAAATAAATATATTATCATAAGAGACCAACTGGTAAGAATTATGGTAAGAGTGAAAATAAAATGTCCGTTTACTGAATCTGAGAAAGACTTCATTCAATACATTAAGAAGATAAAATTAAGAAAGCTATCCATGAATCTTTCTATTTTTCCTGCTACAAGTCCTCCTTTCCTTTGCTAGCCTGCATTGTAAAAGCACTGAATGGCAGGTGGTGTGAAAAATGATCCAGGGGTGGGAAGCCACGTTTACCTCCATCCATCCCTTTACTCCTATTTTTCTATCCACATTCTCCTGCCTGTCCTTCCCTTATCCCCTTGCCCCTTCTCCATGCCTGGCTATGTATTATGAATTCATCTGCAGATAAAGCAGATCTATCATTCTGTCATGAAGGCAGGGAAGGGAGGTAGACTGTGGAATGCCCTGGCACTGAGAGCAGGGAAGGGCTGTGTGCATAGTGCTATGCTTCCTTGCAGATTCCCTGCTGCGCCTGCTCTTGCCCTCTCCAGCTCTGTCTGTCTGTCTGTTCTCGTGATCCATGCAACGGTGCAGCTGCCCCCCTTATCCATTCCTGTCTTACCTGTACCAACTAAACACAAACAAGCCACCTTAGCTTCAGCCAAACAGCCCATAACGGTAATAACACAGTGCTTGGCTTAACAAGAAATCCATCCCCAGGTATAAACCAAGGCCTGGACTGCTTGACTGACTCCCAGCTCAAGTCTCCAGTTACACAGAATAACACCCTGCT
>VUQG01007824.1:57158-74637 GCA_015106755.1 Etia nguti
GGAGAAAGGTGGCGCGTTTGACTTCCACAGAGGAGGGCTGAGTGGCATGGGTGGAGAGAGGTCTGGCTGGCAGACAGAGGAGGAGATGGAGGGGAGGAGGGAGGTGTCAGTAATGTGGAGACAGCCTCAGTGGACGAGGCTGGCGATCATGGCAGTCCTGGTGCTCGTGGTGTGGCTGGCAGCTCCAGCAGACAGGGACAGCCGCAGAGACACAGGCGGCTTCAGCGGAGCCAAACAGCCACAGGGGTCAGCGAATGAAGGCACTTCTCTCTGTGGAGAAGGAGGGAAGAGTATCAGGGTAACAGCGCTTACTGCACATACATGCTCACAAACACAAGGCTAATACTCTTCCTCTCAAACACACACAATTGGATTCAGACACAAAGCCTCATTTGAACTTGCCTCCCATTCATTTTGTCGCTCACAGTAGCTCTCGCAGACACTACCAGGCTCTCAGCTGGAAAATCAAACACCACATTGCTAACAGGAAAGCTCAGCAAAGCTCAAGCGTTCAGGCACAGACAATTTATTTCAAAAGTCCACCATGAAGAAGAGAGAGGGGGGAGACAGAAAGTGGAAGAGGGACAATTATGTTATGCATCTTTGTCTGCATCAGTATTAATTAACATTTAGAATTAGCACTGTAAACAAACAGAAAATAATGAATGATAAGCGAGCGATAACAAGACAATACAAAAAAAAAGAAAAAAGAAACACAATAAACAAAAATCACGTAACTATACTGCAAAATACTGCAGCCAGTACTGACAAGCACCTAATGGTGAGCACTCGAGTATCAAAGTATTGATTAGTGATTTAACAATCGGCCCATCCCCAGTCAGATTGAAAGTAGCCTATCAGCAGGCTAGATGGTCCCAGCGTCACTGCTGGAAGGTTGCCAGGTAGGACAAACAAGGCAATGGCTTGATAAAGGTCGCTACAGAAGAGAGAAATATTTGGGACATGCTTCTTCTTTTTACTTTTGTTACACTCATTCCTGCGTGATATTTAAAGCATTTCATATGAGAAAAAGTGGTTGCTGAAAGAACATGACTGTCCCTCAAATCTCCAACAGCTTACAGGAAGTGCCCCAAAACCTACATCCCACCAGTGATTACATCACTTCTAGGTCTCCCACACTTTAAGAGATGAACTTAAACGGACTTTTTTATGATTTTTAATCAGTAGAAATGTTGCCAAGAGTTACAAAATGGCAGTCTGAAGAAAAATGAAGAGGTACATGACATAGAAAGGGAATAAGTATAATAAAATGAAAGTACTTGGTCAAGCACTGATTGCTCCTATTTGGGCCGGTCACTTCGTGAACTACTTTTTCAGCCCAAAGCTGATATTTTGGGCAGTGCGGATATGTGCAAGTGGCAGCAGAATGAAAACAGAGATGACTACTGCTTGCCAAAATTAGTCTTCTACATCAACCACTCTTTCTTCCTGACCTTTTCGGTATCAACATATATTCAAACATTGTTTTCTTTGACAAAATTAAATCTCTAAGACACACATGTCAAGATGTGAGGCAGCATTTCCTGCATGCAAATAGAAGTACAGGATGTATAGCAAAAAAAAGAATGTATATAAAATTAAGCATCAACAACTAAACAACTCAGGAAAACTTAAGGAGATGGGAATATCACTGTCAAAGTCTACAATCAAGAGAAGCATTCACGAATGGAAATAGGGAGGCTTTTAAACAAGGTCCAAACCACTGGTTACATTCAGGAACAGGAAGACCTGCACCGAAAAAAGAAAAACAATTCTTTGGACAGATGAAACCAAGATTAACTGTTAAAAGAGCGATGGGAGAAGAAAAGCACAGAGATGGAGAGAAACGGTTTATGACCTGAAGCATACCGTAACATCTGTCAAACATAGTGGAGGCACTGTTGTGGATGCTAGTGGAATCGAGTCACTAGTGTTTATAGATCATGCGATTGCTGATAAAAGCAGCAGGATGAATAGTGAAGTGTACAGGGATATACTCTATGCTCAGATTCAGCCAAATGCTGCAAAACTAGTCAGACAGTGCTTCACAGTGCAAGTGGATAATGAGCCTTAACATACTGCAAAAGCAAAACCAAGAGTTTCTTAAGGCAAAGACATGATATATTCCTTCGTGTCCTAGTCAGTCACCTGATTTCAATTCATCAGAGCATGCTTTTCAATTACTAAAAGTAAAACTAAATGCAGAGATCCACAAGCAACCAGCATCTGAAGGTGAGTGCAGTAAAGGCCTGCAAAGCATCTCCGGAGAAGAAACACAGCAGTTACTGATGTCCATGGTTTCAAGACTTTGGACATTCATTGACAGCAAAGGATTTTCTTTGAAATAATATAAAATGATGTCTGCCCAATTACTTTTGATCATCTAAATTCGGGGTATAAATGTATAAAATGGCTGTAATTCCTAAACATTTATTGCAAAACTTTTGTTAAACCCCTTAAATTAAAACGGAAAGTCTGCACTTCCATCACATCTTGTCTGTTTGATTTAAAATTCAAAGCATTACGAGGTCGAGCAAAGGTTTCAAAGAGAATTTGTAACGACTTTGGAAAAGAGAACCAGAAAATCGAAGGACCCAACTAAATGTCCGCTGTGGTACTTAATGACTTGACAGCAAATGTCGTGGGTCCGTTGTAGCTGCTGGAGCTGAAACTAAAATATTGTGAAGTTGAACTAGAAAAAGCACATCCAAGATACTTTAACCTGTTTCTTTTTGTTTGTTTGTTTGTTTGTTTTGCAAGCTATATAAATGTGGCCATCTGAAAAAGATTACCTCATTACCAAGGTTGTAATTTTAAAACGCTGAATCTAAAACATATAAAATAGAATAAATGCTTGTCACACTGAGATTAGTTGCTCATCCTGTCGATTTATATTTTCTCTTTATTATGGCATTCAGCATCTGTGACTGAAGTCAAATTAATTAATGATAATCCTGAAGTCTGGCAATACAGCAATGCTGAAGCTGATGGTAAACCTTAAATTTATTGTACTGATGTATGTATTCACGCTATTTATTTATAGCACACTCTCTAAACCTATGAAAGTGTTTGGTACTAACTAATGCAGATTCTAATAAAACAGCATAATATCCATAGCTCACCCACGAGAATAACAAACTGTTGTATGTCTAAAACATATTATCACATCCACAAGTTATAGTAGGAAATGCACCGGTAATTAACATTTACACGATTTGTGGTATCATTTTTTTCCTCGAACAGCTTTGAATTCTCCGAACTAAAGCCATTATCTTCTTTCCTCTTATTAAAGATGCACTAGTGCATCCGATGGTAAGCAGTGTGACAAAGTAGGCACTGAAGTACCTTTCCTTAGTATTTACAGAAGTCATCTATCTCGTGTTATGGCTGCCACACGGACACTTTCAGTCTGAACCTTTCCAGAGCAAAATCTTCACTTTCATGCAAAGCAGCATACGTTTCTCCAAAACATGTATTATTGGTGCCTTTATAAGTGTTAGCTATCCCATGTGCTCTGATGATATTTGAACTGTGATTCAAGTGGATATGATGTCATATTTCAATTTGATTTGCCAGACTACAGGACAGTATTCTCCTAGGACAGTTCCTAAACCTTGCAAACATTTCCAGTGCAGAATCATACCCTATCAGTTAACCACAATGGCTGTGCAGCATTCCTACCAATGTTTTTAAGGGACACGTGTAATGGAAATGTCTCACATGCACTATATTATGTTTATAATTTTTCAAAGTGTGGACCAGTGCATGACCAGAAAATGGACAACAGTCGTACTTTTCTGCAACCTAACTAAAAAATGTAACACAAAATTATGGAATCACAAGTGAAGTGCATCAAAAACTATATTCCCACGTGGGGGATGATCCTGGGTCTCCTGGTTAAAAGTCTTGTTTTATTTGGTCTAAGCAGAGAGGACATGAGACATCAGAGCATAACCCTACAGTTCAGTTGCACTGAACTCTAGCATATGCTCATATAAAAGGGAATATGCCTCATTTGCAAGGCTGCATGGATTAAAAGAAAGAAAACAGAGAAATGTACATGGATTTGATTAGACAAACTTACCCTTGAGTCCTAAGGCAATGGCATGCTAGTTTTCTGTTAAGAGTTATGTTCTGGAATATCCTAAATGAAAGAGCTATGACAAAATAATATAGATTTAATGGGGATCCACGTTTACATGCATTATTAGTGCCAGTTCCACACCGGGGAGGGAGTGAGGCACCTTAGTCGACTCTCACCTCAAAGCAGGATTAAAACTAAGAGGTAACAAATGTGAGAAATGACTCTGGCACAGAAGAAATATATAAATAAAGAAGTCATCAATAAGCATCTTACCATGTGTGAATAATGCATGTGGCCATTTCCCATAGCCTGAGGCAGACGATATTATTACACCATCAGATCAACTAGCCAAAGTAATAAGCTGGAGTGGAAAGGGAGGTGGAGAAACCTGGGCATGTTACACTCCCACAAAACACCCCGATTTCTGTGAACCCCAAACAGACACATACACCCCTACACACACATATAGAGTTCATTAAAAAGAGTAAAATACTGGCTGAATATTCTGTCTCATTCCAGGCCAACCCCAGCTGTTGACATGTGGTCAGCACAAAGCAGACTATAATGCCGAGTGTCACCAGGGTTCATGTATCTCCTCGTTTAAAGAGAGCCATCTGATCTTGTGTTAATCTGTCTGGTAAAACGGTGCCATTCATTTGGCCCAACTCTGCATTATTTCATGCATATGACAACAGTCCAGGAAAAACACACTGATTTAGCCCAGAGTGACACCCCTGCTGTGGAAGTACTGACTACTAAGACCCTCTTACTGACATATCTGCAACACTTTTATAATACTGCAAAGGTAACACTGATTTGGCAATTTCTTTGAACAAAAATAAGACTCAGCAAAAATAACATCATGTTATGTTTGTGAGAAGCTGCATGTAACGCTCATAATGGAGAAATCTGTGACCCCATGAGCTACTCAGCCTAATTTGCCTCTGGGGGCAACAGCCAATTTTTTGTGGCTTTCTGTTTTCCAAATATTTGAGTCAAGATTTCCATTTTTGTCCTCTGGTCATTGTTTCCACATGCAGATAAAGAACAACAAGGTAATAAAAAGCTGAATATTTTTAAGAGCACAGCTCATGGTTTTTGATGTATTTCAGCTAACGCTATACCCGATTTCCTCGCCACACATAGTGTTTATCTGCATGCAACCACAGCCTGCTCACACCTGAAAAACTCAAGGTAGGCTACAAAAACCTGAAAATGTTCATATGCAGCACAAAGATTAATTTGTTAAGTAGCTATTGGTAGTAGTAGAATCTAATCCACTATTAGCTAGAATTAAACGAAAACCTGAGCTGCACAGTTGTGTCATTTCACATAAAAACGCAAATGTCACCCTGCAGGTGGCACCACTGAAAAAGTCAGCAGGGTTCATCCCCTGGGCACCGTAAATGTCCACGTAAAATGTCATGAGACTTAAATCAGGAGTTGTTCAGGAAGCCTGGGCCAAAAATGGCAAGCCAGCCAAAAAAAAGAAAAGAAAGACAGGCCAAACAGAAAAACAACACTGCCATTTGTAGCCTAGATATAACTAATTATACATTAGTTGCTCAGAATGATGTCAGTGCTATTTTTTATATAGTTGCATACCTTAATATTAATTTTGCATAATACACATGAAACTGAGCTGTTAACTGAAGCAACATGCAGCCCTGCATCTGAGAGTAATGAACAGACAAAAAGAGGAAGAATGAGGAAAAATTTTGTGAACGCAGGCCAGAGATCTGAGTCATTTATTCACCTTGAATCACTTCCAGAAAAGGGGGGGGACCAAAGGTGAAGAAAAGAAAGCCAGAAAGCAGGTTCCTTCATGTTTGATTTCCTACGGATGATCTACCAAACACAGTTCACTGAGAAACAGAAGCTTGCTGGAAACTAAGAGAAAATAATATGCTTCAAAACAAAATTCCCCAAGAGAGTCACAGGGTAAACTGTGATCTGCTAAAGTGCCTTCAGAGTTGCTGTCTAGCATTTGAAAGGTCTTGTTTGTTTATGCAGTAAGTTGATGGTTCAGCCATTCTTTAAGTGTTACAAATTCAGCCAAAAGTTCAGAATCTGTTTTTTTTTTAAGCTCTTTCCCTTAGGATTTTGGGAATACAGCAGGTTAGAAACAGGAATTTGTATCTTTTGGCTCACATTTAATTGTTCAGTAAGTTTACACTGCAGGTATTAAGGAAGAAGTTGGTGGCGTAAGAGGCGAGGAATGGGAAAAAAAGAGGAGGGGAAATTCAGTAATGTGAGAGGTTAAAGGGCGCTGACTGCAGCAGCAGCAAAAAGCAGATGCTGGACGCTTCATATTACACCACATCACCAGCTGACCAGGATATCATCTATAAACGACCTGAGCTGCCCTTTATACTGATAGGCACATCAGGGAGAGCCTGTATGGGGTGGGGAGGCTGCGAGAGACAAATAGAGCAAAGGAGACCAAAGGTGGTGACAGGAAAAGGATAGAAGCTGGAAAGGGATTGATAAGAGGCAAACAGGAGCAATTAGTACAAGTCTGTAAGAGACAGAGGTTGGTGTCTGGTAGTAAGAGGGGAAAATCAAGGTGAGATATGGCAGGTACACAAGAGGAGGAATCAAAGGGGAAAGCAGGGAGGGGGAAAAAGCGGAGTTTTAAAAAGCACGACTGGCATTCTGCTGTGATACCATTTCAACATTTCTCATCTCTCTTCATTTCTCTTACTCTAATCTCCACCTGTTCTCCTTTTCTGTTTCTTTACACATGCATGCTTCGGTGTTTCACTTATTTTTCTCTCCCCAAGCCTTTATTCTTCAAACAAATCTGCTCGCCTTCTGCTAAGTTGCACTCGCAGTATCATGTGACATAAACAACTCTGTGAACGTGGCTAGTCTTTTAATAGTAGCTGTCCTCGTTTTATTCGCCCACTGTCTCAGCCCCCTCTATCTCTCCTTCTCGCTGTCTCTATACTCATTCCTTGTTCACACAACACCTTATGCTGCAGTACCACAGTAATGTGCTGCAAGGTCACCATCGCCACGGCAACTAGATAAACCATGCTTAAAGCAAGGACAAAGTGGTTAATGGTGTCAGGTCCAGCCTCATATCATAGCAATATAAGGGAAAGAAACACAGAGTTTTCAAATGACACTGTGACATCGGGAACGGCCACTGGGCTGTCCAATAACGAGGCTGCGGTGGTTAGGAGCAGGGGTAGTGCAACGGCAGGAGACAACGCCTGTATATATGCATATAGCTTTGCTGCAGCGGTGTCAAGCATAAGGTCCGGGGGCCAGAATCGGCCCGGCAAAGACTCCAATAAGGACCACTCGATGGCTTTGGAAAATGTGAAGGACATATATTTTGGACTGCTAAATGCAACTTTTTGAAGTTTTACACAAAGTTATTAAGTTACAGATTTCTGTCATTTTACTTACGATACATGTTGACAGATTTCTTTAATTTACTACAACAGCATTTAAACATCCATACATTCTCTTCCGCTTATCCTTTTCACGGTCGCGGGGGGGCTGGAGCCTATCCCAGCTACCATATTGCAAGAGGCAGGGTACACCCTGGACAGGTCGCCAGTTTGTCATAAGGCTAACAACCAGTCGCACACTGAGATTCTCAGATTCTCACCTCACATTCACACCTAATTTGGAATGACCACTAACTGCATGTCTGTGGACTGTGGGAGGAGGTCGTAGTATCCGGAAAGAACCCACAGAAACACAGTGAGAACATGCAAACTCCACACAGAAAGGCCAGGTGGTGGAATTGAACTCAGGGCCTTCTTGCGGTGAGGCAACACTGGTCCAGTCTACATAAGATCAAAGTTGGGCGTGTGAGTTTGACACTGATATTTCATAAAATGCCTCTTACTAAGTCTCATCGCTGCCTTCAAAGTTGGTGAAAAATTAAGCCTAATACTTCATATAATGTGCTTTTCCCGTTTAATTGTACAAAATTAGTTTCTTGTCAAGTCAAACCAAGGTCTCCACACCATGATGACCATTAAAGCTTGATTCTACCAAAAGAATTATTACATCTAAGATACAAATCAGGCTCAATGTTGAAAGATGGAGTTATTCTCACTGGCTAAGACTTCTCTTCTGACCTATGTCTTTACAGCGTATTTCAGCTTATGTCAAACTGCTGATATCAGCTCAAAGCAATGTCTTTTTTGCAGTTAAGATGGGGACTTTAAACAACACATCTATTCAAGTAGTTTCAAAAGTCTTTTTGGTTATTTTCTGGCCCAGAATGGTGCATACTATCTAAATACATTTTAATAATGGTGTCATTCCTGACCTGTTTTGGAATATTGTATGATGAGGGATTTTGTCTTCTGAATTCAAGTTATATTAAGGTTCACAGTGACAACGAAAAATGGATTGTTGCCTTCAGCTGATCTGCAGTTCTGCAGCGAGAGTGCTAACAGGGACTAGAAAGAGAGAGCATATTTTTCCCATATTAGATTTTCTTCATCGCCTCTCTGTTAAACTAACAATCAAATTTAAAACTCCTCAAATACTATACGGTCCTGAATAATCAGGTCACATCTTCTTTTAAAGACCTCATAGTACCTCGCTCTCAGACTGCTGGCTTACTTGTGGTTCCTAGGATATTTAAAGTTAAACGGGAGGCAGAGCCTTCAGCTTTCAGGCCTCTTATGTGGAACCAGCACCCAGTTTGGATTTGGGAGACAAACACCCTCTCTACTTTTAAGATTACGCCTAAAACCTCCCTTTTAGATAAGGTTTAAAGTTAGGGCTGGTTAAGGTAACTCTGAAGCCTCTCTCAATTACGGTGCAATAAGCCAAGGCTGCTGGGGACTTCCTATGATCACTGAATGTTTGGTGTTGTTTTTTTCATTTTTATTATTAGTTATTAGATTAACTATTACATTAGTTATTATTAATGTCTGGTTCTCTTCCACGGTGTGTCTTCTGTCCTCTGTCCCTCCCCTCGCTGCCCCTCCCTTGCGCCTGGTTCTGCTAGAGGTTTCTTCCTGTTAAAAGGAAGTTTTTTCTTCCAAACTATCGCCAAGTGCTTGCTCAAAGGGGATCGTTTAATGGTTGGGGTTTTCTCTGTATTATTTTAGGGTCTTTACCTTACAATATAAAATGTCTTGAGGCTACTGTTGTTGTGATTTGGTGCTATACAAATTAAACTGAAAACTGTGCATTAGTTTCCCTTTGATTTTAGGCAAAAAAAAATCTGATTTGGTCTCTTGAATCTACAGTACCTCAGTAAAAATAAAACCTTTGCTTGGTTTCCTCCCTCTCAAGCTGGTAGAGGAACAGTGATAGGCATCTTAGTCATGCACAAGTGAACTCAAATACCTTGCCGGGGGTATAACTGAAATTATAAGGCTCACACATGAACCCTGTCAAACAAACGCAATGTCCCACTCATGCAAGCTGGAGATTTGATCTGACAGTCTTCAGCTGAGTGTTAGTCATTGTGGAATGATACTCCATTATGATGACGGTTAGACAGATTGGTAATCTTATACCTCATTCTGATGCCGAGTTTGCGACACTCATACACACACATATTAACACTGAGACAGCAGGCCTGCATCAGCTACAGGAAACACAATTGTAGTGATAAACATAAGGTCACCAAGTGCATTTATAATCAGGATACTACCATATGAGTGATATGTATGCATATGCACATCGACTATTTCTCATGCACTTGCTCTAATTCACACACACACATTAACCACACAGTCTGTGACTCCCTCCTTTAGCTGTAAGACAAACAGAGGGGAGGGGAGATGACAAGGGGCAGTCAAGTGGCACGTGTGCAAGCTGTCGTCTGTACTGTGGTATCAGCACAAGTGTTTAAAGAGCCTGACATGCACATAGACAGAAGGGGTGAGGCACTTGTAGCCCAACTCATATGACTTGGGATGTGTGAGATCATACAGATTTCATGATTAAGATATGTGGTTTGGTATGCTACACAAGGAGAGGGGATTACATGCAGTCCCCATGTACACATATATTGTGTGGATGTACACACTGTCTTCCTCCTTCACTGCAGTATGGCTACTTTGCTGTGGTGATGCCAGTCTGGTGTAATGCAGCGGCAGCAAGGGTGTCACTGAGTTCATGGACATAAAACAACCCACTGCCAGACCAGTCTGCTCCCCTCAGGAATAGCAATAGAGGAGGTGTGTGTATGAGTATATGTGTGCAAAAAAGTGTGGGTGGGAGGGTAGATTGAGAAAGATTGGAAAACGCTGAGAATGAGAGGAAGAGTCACAGACCGAAAGACAGATAGAGACAGTGAGTGATAGAAGAAGATGTCCAGGGGATATAGATTTAATGGCTGGAAAGGTGGAAGACAGATGCTCATGAAAAAGTGCCCTTTTTTAAGTGAAAAAAAAGCCCAAATTGTAAATTCACTTGGCATCTTGGCATGTGTCATTTCAAGCACAGGGCCGTTTTCGGCAAATTCACAAACACAATCGATGTCATTGACATGACTGTTCAGTTTAACAATGTCTCCTTTGCTTTGAGACATGTCAGTCTCGAAAGACAATACAGGCAGACAGGTGAATGCAAAAGTTATGATAAAGAAAAGCGACACAGTTAAAGTGACAGACAGATGGAAAGACAGGCAGACAGAGGGGAGGGAAAGGCGGCATGGCCTGAGAAACATAAGAGATATTTTGCAAATAATGAGAGGAGAGGAGTGAGGAAAATGCTTCAGACAGCAAAAGGTGCAAAAGGTAGAGCAAAATGAGAATTATTTATGAGCTACTTGGCTGTGGAATTCCTTTACAGAAAAAAAGATTAGTAACCGTGAGATGATCACCGATTAGACATGGAAGTCTGAAAAAGCTTAATAATAACGCAAAGTTCAATAGATGAAGATTATTAATGCTAGTGATTTGACCTTTTGGGACTTTTTTCCACATCCAAAAGTCTGGCATTTTTGATCAAATGAGGAAATACCAAAGAAGTGGTGGTCTGAGAAGAAAATATCACCACCACACCCACATACGAAATGCAGGATCCATGGCTTGTCATCAGATCAGCAATCGGCCAAACATGGGGATAATCTGTACTCTTCAGCTGTCTCTGACCAGTGATTCTGTTTGACACCTTAATCTGTGGAAACCACAGAGGGCTGCTCTATGGAGCCAACTGTATTTACTATAGATTACATCTTCCACTAGTGTGCATTAGTCCGGTGACAGCTTTGCAGACTGCAGGGAAAACAGCAATCATACACCACTGACTGACTCACTGTGATTTTGCCACTCGCCAAATGGCCTCGTAGGACTTCCCCAACCATTTGTCTGAGTGGCTGTCTATCTGCCACTTACACGCTCTGTGTCGAATTTCTGAGGCTCGGGATTCAAAGTCATGTCCGCTCACGTTCTCTTGCTTTCACCTTCATCAAAGCATCCACCCCATTTTCTTATTTTCTGGTAATTGAATAATGCAAATCAGAGTAAGGGTGTGCTCATGTTGTTATGCACATACACTTTAGCTTTTTCAAACAAACACACTGCTCATCTGCATTCAACAGACTGCCCCGTGGCTGCTGAAGACAGCAGGGAGATGACATCACTTCGAAAGGACAGAAGAGGTGGTGGATGAAACTAGAAGGTGGGGGAGGATGAGAAATGAGGACAGATTAAGAAGGACCTTTTCTACATTTTTTTTTAATTGCAAAAAAATTCACAAACGCAGGTAATCAAGCATTCTCTCACTCTCCCTATTAGAGGATCTTCTTGTCTTACACACTCCTAGCTGATCAGTCAGAGTTATGCGTGCTGTGAAATTCAGTATGTATCTGAGTGCCTCCACACGCCGCTGTTCCATACCCTAATGACCTTGTAGATCTGCCTGCTCTGATCTGCAGAGAAGTTCTTTCAACCGACTCAGACACTGAAAGAGAAGCAAAGCGAGAGCCACAAAAAAAAGCTGACAGACAGAATAAAACTGAAAGCTGCAGGGAGAGACAGAGACAGAGATGTACAATATAAGAAAGTAAAACTGTGAAAGAGAGTGGCAGGTGTGGAGATAATGATTGATAACAAGGAGCAAGGAGCGTCAGTTTGGTAAATAACGAAAATGTGCATGTGAGCTCAAATATGGTGCTCATTTTACTTCTACCACTATACATATAGGTAGGTGTGCCGCCCACAAACAATCAACATTCAGGCATCATTGCATTTTTTTTTCCTTCTAAATTTTAAACCTGTATTTTCAATTTTGTGAGTCACTATCAATTGCCATGACACTGGAGCAAGATACCATTAAGGGAAAATCACCTCCCGGCATCAAAATAAGTCTTTCACCGGTAAACCACAGCAATGCTTTTATTGGGTTTTTATTGCTCCAGAAAGTGAAGGTATAGTCCTAAATGTGAGCAGCTATAAGCTGCGCCTTTGATAAATTAATATTTTACCTTCTTTTTGATAAGTAGGTTGGTGTTAAAAAAAAATCAAAAAGTTCAAAAGATTTCATAGAGAATTTTATGTGTGAGGCACTCATGAAGCTTAAAATGAAACCCTCCATTCTGTCATCGAAGAGACATCATGCACCACAACCCCTTTTTGTGCAGTGTGGAAAATGTATGTAGATGAGTGGCAAATGAGATGTGCATGAAGATAAATTGGGAATCACATTTTTTTTAACAGAAATTATGCACATCTAATAAACATAATTTCATCACACGATTGCTCCTCATTTCCTAACCAATCCTGGTGCAAAGATAACAGCATTTAATGTACTTTTCTTAACGGACACACAGTCAAGCCCTGTACATAATGTGCATATTTTACATTATATACAATATTCAAGAGATTTTTTTTTTTCTTTTTTGCACGTGTGTTTGTGTGTCTGAGTAACGTTCAGATCATTTCCTGAGGGCAGCTGTACTGTAAACACCAGTAGCCTTGCTATTGTACAGAAGTGTAGGACTGTTCTCGAGTCAGAGATTGAGTCGGTGTGTGTGTGCGTGTGTATTTATGTTCTCATTCAGGTATCCATCAGGGTGAGATCATATTTAGCATTAGTGTTACCAGCAGTTTTCACACAACAGGGACTTCATTGCAGTCCAAGAAAAAAGACAGAGACACAGTGTAAACTGTCAGAAAAGGGAATGTGTGTCAGTGTGAGTGTGTGTGCGTGTGTCTTTGTGCGTGAGCGTGTGCTAACTACTCTGCGGAACATTAAACACCAACCTTACCTATTCTTTTTTGTCCGCTCAGCTCTTTTCCACATTTAAGCTCTCGCACCTCAAACTACCACACATTAGCAGCGAGGCGCAGTGTCAATCTGCACATGTACACACATGGCAAACACATACTTAGAAACACTCATAAAACTCACTCAAACACCCATCAGCACATAAACACGCTCAACATCCAGATGGCGAATAAAAATTTTCAAAAGCGAGACACGGCAGAACAAAGGAGAAAAAGTAAGAATGGACAACTCGGTCTTGTTAACACAGAGTGGCACACAACCCACACAAACACACACACACTCACACACACACACACACACACATATAAACTGAGTAAACAGCAAGACTTACTGTATCTCTGCATGGACTCATCTGACTGCTGCTGAGGGGAGAATGGAAAGCGAAAACCTCATGCTTGCTTCGCGGCACTCCTCTCTTTCACTCCCTCTGCCACCGCCCCCTCCTCCTTCCTTTTTTCCTTCGCTTTCTCTCTCCCTTGCCTCTTTTCCTTCCTCCTCCTCCTCCTCCTCCTCCTTTTCTTCCTTCCCTCTCTCCCTCCTTCCTTCTTGGCAGAGCCTTACAGTATTCAGATACACCAGTCTCCATATAAGGCAGCACAGCTAAACATGTCACACATAATTTATCCACAGCAGGCTGCAAGTTCACCTTTCACAGCCCGTGCTTGGATCGTATGCAAAGGAGGGAGGGGAGGAGAGAGGGAGGGCAACGCAGGGGAACAGACAAACTTCTGCTGTCAACAGCCACGTTCCTACGATTTGGCAGCGCGAGGGAGAGTGCATGCATCCGTGTGCACGTGTGTATGTTAACAAATGCTGACAATCAGACCGTGAAAGTGCTACCGGAGACCGAAATGCAATTCACCTGCACTGTTCCGACACCTCCCTCTCTGTCTCTCCACCATCTGTATCTGCAGTCAGTAAATCTTATACAGATGATGTTTGCGAGACCTGTCCACCTGCACGCCCCCTCTTCCACCACCACCCCGTTTTCAGGAAAAGAGAGAGAACTGCAAAGGAGGAATACACAGAGAGTTGAAAAAAAAAGACAGGAAGAGTTATAGCGGTTTGTTTTGTGACTGAAAAAGGGAGAAGCAGCAAGTGAGAAGGGTGAGATAAAAATAATATGTCAACAAATAAGATGCTATCCGGAATGCTGTCTGGTTGCAGCTGGGAGAATCGGCGCAATTCCCTCTGATGATGTGTCAGATTTTGCAATCGATGGCTTCAAAAATACATAGTTGCTGGCCTCTCTTCTGCCCCTCTCGGTTGAGTTTTTCTCTCTTTTTTTCTTTTTTGAACCTCATAGTCTTTCTAACGGTCTTGAAGAAAAACAAAAGCACCATAAAGATAGCTGCTGTGAAAGGCAAGGAAAGGGAAAAGCAAGGAGTAAGAGAATGGGAATAATAATAGCTGCACTTGAGAAGCCGTGTTGGCTGTTAGCTTTCTCCTCCCTCCTCCACAGCTTCAGTCCACTCACAGGACAGCAAGAGTCACAGCTCTGTTGCCATGGCTTCTAACTCCATCAAACACTACGTCAGGTGCATGTGTGTATGTGTGTGAGCATGTGTGAATATCTGGCATTGTTTTTGCAGAGGTGCGTGTATGTGTGTGTGTGTGTGTGCGTGTGTGCGTTCACACACACACACGTGTGTATGTGTGTGTGTGTGTGTGTGTGTCAGGTGGGTGTTACCAAGTGACTCAGAGCCACATCACTGACTTATGGCAGCAGTATTTCATCTTGTATATTATTTATTTGTGCATGTGTGTTAGTGTGTGCGTGTAAGACAGTAAGTGAAAGGCGTTGACTGAACAGCAACCTAAAGCCCGCCTTCAAAGGCACCTATGATGGATCTCTGCGCTGCTCTAAGTGTTTAGCTCCAGCTTCTATAAATATTTATCGGTTCGTTCATAGAGTCAAAGCAACACAATACAGACACCAGCAATATGAAATTCAGATTTTAGAGATGGCAAGTCATTGTTCTGTGCCCAAAAAAGGTCCTGTAGTTGGCTTACAGGACTATGCTCAACTGGGGTGCTGTGTCTCCAATGTGTACATCTTGCACTGTGATCTTTTTTAAATCAGCTGAACTCTAAAACTCCGGGAGTTTTAGAGTTCACCACTTTTGCACTGGAAAAAGCATCATCTGTAGTCGGACTATTGATGAGCGCATGCTGGAATAGTGTACTTATGATAACAGCGAGGAAGGTCATTTTGGAATGCTGCACACTTCTTGCCCTTAATTATGAAGCAGCGTGGGAAGGACAACCAACCCTCATCAGCAATTACATCACTGCTAGTCAGCTAATACTAACAGCCACTGATGTTGTGACTGTGTTTGGTGTTAATGTGCATAAAATAGTCATTTTCAACACAGAAGAATTTAGTACTTGATGCGTTTCAGAGGCTCGGCGAGTCGTAAACGTCCAAAAAAATGCAACAGTTAACGTGACACATTCAAATGCAGCGGTGTTACTTCAAATAAGTGCACAGCTTGCCATGTTTGATTTGAAACTATCCTGTCAAAATTATGCAAGTTTACATAGTGTAACTACTCATCTACCTCATTCGAAACACTAATCAACACTTCTGCAGACAACACGGCAAATATTGCAATGTTAAAATGATCCTTTTAAATGTAAAAAGAATATTGTGTTTAGAATTGTTTCCTCACAGCAAGAAGGTCCATGAGTCCAAATCCAGGCTGGGGCCTTTCTGTGTTCTCCCCATGTCTGCGTGAGAACTCTGGGGATTCCTCCCACAGTTCAAACACATCCATGGGGTTAGGTTAACAGGTGTTTCTGAATTAACCGTGGGTATGGATGGTTGTCTGTCTCTATGTATTAGCCCTGCACGAGATTAGTGGCCTGTCTAGGGTGTACCTTGATGGATGGATGGATGGATGGATGGATGGGCAGTTAATATTCATCTTGGTCAATTAGAGACACATGAAATAATTTAATATATATACTTTGTCTATCCCCACATGCTCAAAAAATATTTGTCTCCTTAACAGCAAAAGATTCTGTGTTCATTAGTCTTCAACTAGGATCTCACTGCCCCTTGCTGTTGCCTGGGTAGTGCAGCAATAGCTCTTGAAACAGCTTCCCAGTGCAGTGTGGTCAGAGTCAACCCAAACAGTAACACAAGCTTCAGTGGAAGGCAGAGCTAAGTCTGTAACTGCAGGTTGAGGTGATAATGTTTTGTGGATATGTCATTAGGGGTGACATGTTTTACACTATTCTTGTAGCTTGTCTCTTTGCTAACAGAAAACTATTGATTTTTTGCTTGAAGAGAGGGACGCGCCAGGGCTGTCCCTTGAGCCCGTCCCTGTTTGCCTTGTACATTGAGCTTCTGGCTCAGGCTATTAGAGAAAACTAAAAGGAATTATGACCAGAGGAGAAGAACATAAGACTTGTATGTTTGCGGATGATGTTCTACTTTTTATTACAAATCCTGAATCAAGCTTGTTCAAATTGATGGCCCTGCTAAAAGTCTATAACCAATATTCTGGCTATAAGCTAAATATTCAAAAAACTCAATCCCTTACATTAAATTATACACCTCTTCCGGAAACTAAAAAGAAACTTAATTTCAAATGGGACTCTCCCACAATAAAATATTTAGGAGTAAACCTAACAAAAGACATGTCTAAACTTTATGAAAGTAATTATGGCCCCATCAATAAAGAGATCAAATCTGACATGTCTCGGTGGTCTCCCCTCCCTCTAGATATGAGTAATAGAATAGAAATAATTAAAATGAATTCTCTATCTTTTCCAATCATTGCCCTTGGAGATACCCCAAAAACAATTTGATGAATGGGATGGATGGATCTCACGGTTCATCTGGAATAGCAGAAGACCGAGGGTCCAGTATAAAACGTTACAGCTGAAAAAAGAGAAGGGAGGGAGAGCTTTGCCGTGCTTACAGGATTACTATTATGCCGCACAATTGAAACCCCTGGTAAACTGGTGTTCCCCAAATTATGAGGCTAAATGGAAAACCATGGAGATTACTCAATTAGACATTCCATTACAGTCCCTCTTAGGAAATAAAAGCCAAGCTGAAAAATTTTACAAAAGTTTGAATCAATTGACCCAGTTCTCCCTGAAACTATGGTTCAAGGTATTGAGGAAACTACAAATAGAAAAACAGGCTAGGATCTTGAATTG
>VUQG01007826.1:6489-18749 GCA_015106755.1 Etia nguti
CATTCCCTCGAACATGGCCTTCACTTTTTGTTCTTCTTATTGGAGTGTGAGATGGCACTTGGCTAAAAGAAGCTCTCCTGATCTGAGCTGGAGGGACTGCAGGGGTTCCAGCCGACATGGTTGCATGAGGAGGTAGCTCTGCTTGGTCATCAGACTTTAACTCTTGAATCACTTTTCGTTTCTGCTATAGTGTCCTGGTTTGGTTTGTGCTCCATGTAAAAATAAGTGTTTTTGTTGGTTTTGGGGTCTTTACTGTACACTGACAGTAACATTTTCTCAACAGGGTTTGCCAGGAAGAGGGATGTGGTTTTGGAAACTGTAGAAGGTTTCATAGAATCTCCATTCACCACGACAGAACTGCGTGCTATTCCATTTGAAGGAATGGTGTGCTGTGTTGAATGTACTGGTGTAACTAAGGAGTGATGTGAAGACAGACACTGTTCCTGAGTGGAGGCAGGACGGACAGAATGGATGCTCTCGGTGTCTTCTGAGTTTAGTGCAAGAAATGGAAGAGGGGCATCTGGTCTCTGTACTGTAGAACAATCTGTCGAAAGAAAGAAAGAACTCTATAAGGTTTATCACAATATTGTTAATGGGCACTTGACCTAGTGGCTATAAAACCTAATTAATTTGAAAACTAGAGATCTTTTGATATGATGTATTGTTTGGTAACAGCTTGAATATTGACATGTTAATGATTTGTATATTACATAATTTAATACTGGCCAAAATAAATGCTTGTGAAATCAAACCTAAGTCAGTACCATGAATCTGATTAAATAATTTGGTATGCTACTCATTTCTGCTTAGAAATTATTTTACTAGCACTAAAGTTGTCAAACAAGAATATCCAGCTAGTTGTATCTTAGCTGTGTAGAACAATGGCTTATTCTCAATATTGCCAGACAGCTAAAGTTACCATATCAGTATTAGCCAGCACTAGCCAGAATAATGGCATCCCAGTGTAAGACTTGAAAACTAAGGAAGTCCTTTATGAAATGAAAGTTCTGATTATATTAAATGCAGTTTTTCCCAATGCCTGAATTCCTTTTTACCTGATAAGACAGACAAACTGCTTGATAATCAATTTAGCAGCTAGAATTTTTGCACTGTGCTTTTGGATGCTCCCTTTACTGTTCACCACAGTGGCTCATCTGTCTCCATCTCATCATGTCACTAACATCATCTTCTGTCAAACAAACTCTCTGCATGACATCCGCCACTACATCCATGAACCCTGTCTTAGGTCTTCTTTTTTTCCCTCCCTCCTGGCAGCTTCATATTCAACATAATTTGGCCAAAATATCTACTGTCCTTCCTCTGCGCATGTCCAAACCATCTCAACCTGTTCTCTCCAACTTTGTCTCCAAACTGGTCAACCTAAGCTATCCCCTTTGATGTACTCGTTCTTAATCCTGATCATTCTGGTCACTCCCAATGAAAATCTTCCTTCCTCTAGCTCTGCCTCCTGTCTTGTTGTTAGTGCTACTGCTGTGGTGGCAGGATTGGTCTATGGCTTAGCTGCAGGGGAGGGGTAGTGAGGTGGGTTCAGGGGCATTGCCAGGGGAGGATGGCAGACGCTTCTGTAAGTAGTTGCCTAACCATGTCTCTCGTATTTATACAATAGCAGGTAGCGATGTGTGGGACTGCTATGCAGTAGAAGAAATGGAACTGGAAGAAGAGGACAGTGACCATAGCTGGCAGGCAGTGATGCAAAGCAAACATCAGTACAAAATCTTGAGTCATGCACCTGTACCTCCCTTCCTCCCTTCAATTCCAAATGTTTGCAATTGAAGGGAGGAAGGGAGGTACAGGTGCAGACAGATGCGCCATCAGATGGGGACGGCAGCAGTCATTGGATCCTGGTGAGGCAGTTTTGGGGCTGGCTGGTTCGTCCAGAACTTTGGGGAGCTAACCAGCCCCTTAACAGACCTGACCCAAAAAGTTGCCCCCGATTTGGTCCTGTGGATGCAGCAATGCCAGGTGGTGCTTTGTGTGAAACCCTGCTCCTAACTTTTCCCTCCCTTTTATTCTGCAGAATGATGCTTTGTGCACAGGGCTGGGGGTAGTTTTGTCGCAGTAGGAAAAATGGCTGATCACCCTTTGGTTTATTTCAGCTGAAAACTGTCAGAGCATTAGACTTACTACAGCAAACCTGAAAAAGAGTGCTTGGCAATTCAGTGGGTGGTCGACTCTCTTTATTCCTACGTCCTGGGATGCTCGTGGACCCTCTGCTCTAATTACACCCCACTGCAGTGACTCTATTGCTTTGAATGTTCGAATCCCAGATCACCACTCGTATCTAGGCCTTGCAGCCATTTAAGTTCAAGGTGATCCATAGGGGAGATATGATGATCACCTTTCCTCTTAACCTAGCTTCAATAACACTTTCCCATAGCTTGATGTTAATGCTCATCAACTTGAGACGCCCTGAGGTTGGATTCTATTTCCAGTCTTGAACCGAGTATCTGACACATAAGGCACACTTACCATGCAAGATCAAGATTTATTTACATTGTCTGGCAACACTAGGTTAAATTAAGTCACTTTTGGCAAAACATGGAAAATTAAACCCAATTCCTGAACCTGAGCTTTCAACTACATCTCATGGCCTACATTAGCAGTTCTTATGATGAAAGGCTCAGCATAACCTTAAAAGCTCCAGGAAATGTAAAAAGACTTTTAATGAATTGTGTTTTTTCCACTTGTCCTCACTAAGTCTCTAATCAAACCCCTAGTCACAGATGAAGCTGAATTGGTGTATTGTGAGGTACAGCATTTTCGAGAACAGGAAAAAAAAAAAGAGAGGACATGGATTCCAAACACCCAACTATGGTGAGAAAGAGAAACAAGCTGGTGATGGATGAATTTAAAAGGCTGCACGCATTTAGCAAAGTTTACCTGAATTTGGTCATCCTCTCAATTCTGCACTAGGATTGAAAGAGAGCATGCAAAAAGGGACAGAGAGGGAAAAAGGTAATTTAGACAAATTGAGAAGAGAGAGACTGGAGAGAGCTTTTGGGACAGAAGAAAAAACATCCTAACAAAAATTGGTCTCCATATCAGAACAAATCTCACTCTATGTTAGACTGAAAAGAAAGATAGTTGATAAAGCTGCTAGAAAGATAAACTTCTAACACGTACAAGATTTATCTGCCAGCATCATATGACTTAACAGATGTCAGGTTGTAATCAAGCCAGAAAACTTGTAATTCAGCTCCGTACACAAACTTGCTTTCCCCATAAGGTTCATCAAACAGCAATGGCAATCACATGATAAACCGCAAAGGGCTCAAGGGTAGTCAGTTTAGGTAGAACAGCTGGTGTTTATAAGGAAGTCAACTCCTCTGAAAAATGTAATGTGTGGCTCAAAGGGGGATTGTGTGGACAGAGCTCAGACACCAGTACCTCATGACTCACAGCACTCAGCCAGCTCTTGTCAATTATGTACCGAAAATATTCTAGGTTTCAGGACTCAAGCTGAATATACATTGATTGCTATTAAATGCAATGGCGAAGTAAAGTAAAGGGTTTTATAAGATTCAATGCAAAATCCAGTATAAATCCAGTGTCCAAAACAAATATCCATGAAAAATTCCATGGATAGTTGTTCTGGTGGCAAATTCTTTGTATTTCTATATTTTAAATACAAGAATACATCCCTTAAGCACCAGATGCCCGTGAACAACATTTTCTAAGCTAAATGTGGGTAATCCTGGCCCTATCAAAAAATAATTTCTTTTGCATCTACACATAGTCGAAAATCATGAAAAGTGATCTTTTTAAACCGTTATGAAGACTTTACTGAAGCTAACCTTAACCAAAGCATCCTACAGAGCAATTTTATGTAATTAAGAGATCTATTACCACATTTTGTGTTATCTTTACACATGTTTTGAACTGAAATAAATGCTTTAATATGCCTGAATTATTCTCTAAAAATAGTTTAGGACATACAGCTACTTGGGAAATTGAAAGTGTCCTTTGAGTTTTTTGCACTTTGTTCAAATTGAATGATTACTATTGTTTCTAGATAAAAACTTACCATTTTTCTCATCTGTCAAGCATGTGGGTAAAGTAAGAGGATTTTAATGACATAAGCAAATTTTGAAACAATTTCAATCACGAGGCTTTGATGAAAGCTACAAAACTCAAAGCTGAACTCTAAGAAACCATTGATGGGGTTGGATTTGACTTCATTTTATCAGAGGCATGTTGCACAACAAAGATCTAACTTAAGGCAAAAGGGAAAGCTGACAGCACGTGGCACCAATACAGCTACAGCACAGCATCTACCTGGTGAGATCTACATCTGCCTCAGATACATCTTACCGGCAAAGAACATTGGAGACTTATGGCGCAACTCTTCCATTTTCTGGGCAAACAGGGCATTCATCTCTCTTTGCAGGGTACCCACAGCCCTCTTCCGGGTGTCGAGTATAGAACAAGGGGGCAGCGTAGGAAGAGACTCCAAACTGCTCAGACTGCCAAAGCTCTGGCAGCTACTACTGTCACTGAGCAAGAGACCTGAATTCATGTCACTGTATGTCAGTTTAGTGAGTACAGAGCCATAAACAGCACCATAGTCGGGTGGTGTCGCCTGCTGCCAACAGTGAGTGCTCCTGCAGTCTGGTGTGAGGCTTGGTGCTGGTGTAACAGCACTGGAGGATCGTCTGTGAGGAATGCTGCAGGAACGGGTGTACCTCTGTGACGCACCAGGTCGATTTTGGATATACTGGGTACCCAGTGTTTGTCTGAACTTAGATCTGGGGAAAGGGATGGGCTGGAGAAAACCTTGAGGTGAGTACTGAAATTGGGCCTCCATGCAAGTCTTGGGTTTGGAAGGAACCTGCTGTAAGTTGGGCTGGGCACCTAGGGACTGGGGCATGGCAACAGCTTCTGACTGGACTTGCCTCTTAGATGAGGGGGAGTGGTTACTTTTCTTTGGTCTCTCCCCATCTGTCACCTTGGACTTTTGCTCAACCTGACCCTCTCTTTCAGTCTCTGGGCTCTCCTTTGAGCCAGTCACACATGTGATGCAGTTTGAGGACAGTCCCACCCTGCCCGAGCTGTTAACAGCAAAACGGGCAAACACATTTGGCTTCATGTCCAGTGGATCATGAATGCGGAGCCGAATGGCGCGCTTGAGAGGTTCACTCATTGGTCGTCGCTGAGTGTAGAATGAGTGCTTACCTTTACCTTCCTCAGGATGAAAATTAGTGTCTGAATGGTTCCACGGTCCCTTGGTTTGTTGGGGTGCCAGTGAATCCCCATTGCGGTGCTGTGGTGGTTTGAACTCATGAGAGGCAGCAGCAGAGGTCTTTTCTCTGTCCCTGGACTCTCGTTCCTCACTAGCTCCCTCTGAGCTGTAGTCTTTGGTGTCAATTGCAATTTCTGGTAAACCTTTCTTGATTTTGGGTTGACCTTTGGTAGGTGCACTGGCAGTGCGGCGCAGGAGGTGGGCCCCAAACGGATTCTTACGGCTGTGCTGTACAGCAGTGTGACTGTCCAGGGAAGCCTGCTTTGGGTTTCTGTGAAACAACCCTTTTATGCCGCTGGCTGCTCTAGCCTGACAAAAACACAAAAGGACATCATTGCCAAACACAATTCACAAATAAGTTGGAGACATTGAAAAAAATCTGCTATATTGCACTAAATTCATTGCACCCAATGAATTTACTGCAGTAGTACATACACAGGATTAGCATAATGAGTATGCTTAAAATGAGGAAAGTAATTGGAATTCACATTTCCTAAAGAAACGCACATGTGTGAATGATCTCTCATAGATCACACTGACATGATCATCCAGCTGCAATGCATGCTGACTAGCTTTGAAATTCACTTGGATTCAAAGTGTTAGACATTTTAAGCAACCAGACGAAGATCCTGTAGGAAAATATCAACTACATGTATTAATGCTTGAAGGTAACTGGCAAAGTTGAACAAAAACCTCAACACTGCATGGATGTTTTCACTAAAGCAGAAAGTCAAAAGTTACAATGACTGGAACAAAAGAAGGACACTGTGGCAGTGATGACTGTGAAACTCAGTGTCTCAGGGTCTAAATTAACTAAACTAACTAAAATTAACTTCCATTAACGTGGCTGTAAATTCAAAAACAGTCCTAGCCTAGAGATCATATTTACAGAAGATCATTTTCACTGCCTAGACCAAAAACTGGAGTCAAAGTGTTAAGCAGGGGCTGAAAAAAAACGTAGGACCAGAACAATGGCATTCCACCACCTTAAAATTTTCAGTACTTTAATATAATGGACAGTTTAACGGCACGATTCTGACTGGATATCACTACACGCAAGTTTTGAGTGGCAGCTGCAGGAGTCTAAAAAATTGTCTGCCTCTATTTTGAGCATTTTTGTAAAAGAGAGGTCCACTGCAATCACAAACAGACATAGGGAGAGAGTGGAAATCAGAGAGGAGAATGATGAAAGGAGAAAAAATAGGTGGGGTGGGGTTAGGAGACAATTCAAACAGGAGTCACACAGCAACAGCAAGAAAGGCAACTTCAAAACAAGGACAATGTGGACCACAAAGTGGTCATTCACTAAATGGCTACTGATAGCTGAGCGCCTCGAAATTATAGGCTGAAGAAGGAATAACACTGAAGCTAGTGTGGTTATGGCAACAACTGCAATATTTTGGAGCACTGCAAAAACAGGTGCAGTCAATATATTGTTATGAACAGAAAACTGAAATTTACACTAAACTAAAGTTTAGAAGCAGCATTTATATATTTATTTATATTTTTATATATTTTACATGTCTTGGAGTGGATATTCTGCTATTAGAAAGTTTCCTAATCATACGTACTGACAAGTTTTGTTTTGTTTCTAGTTTTTTTGTATTTTGACAATATTTCAAAAAGAAAATGTAAAGAAGTTTTTGTAGAAAAACAGTTTAATAACAATTTACATTATTAATAATAATAATAATACCAAAACACAGTTTTTGGTATTGGTACTATAAATCAAGTATGTTCCTGGCAGTCACATAAAATAAAATAATCTCAGAAGTAAAGTTTATTGTATATTCATTACAAGAACATCTGTAAAAGCTGTCAGTGCACAACGCTTTCAGGAACATTTCTGTTTGAGAGCAAAGGTGAGCAAAATTTCAGCTGGCTTCTGCAGTAATACCCACCTTACCAGTGACGTCATTCACAGCTACATGAACAAAGATGGAAGCCTCCTCCATTCCTTCCAAGTACACATGGCGATAGCCTGCATACAAAAATGTCAGAGACAGCTGCCTTATCAGGGACTCAAATACAACAGCCCACAAAGAAATGGCTTTAGCCAAATACCCAATAAATACCTGCTCAACCAGCAGCAAAACTAGCAATCAACATGATGTTTGACAGAGACTCAGAATCAAGAGCACACGTTCCATCAATTAGATCATTATACTGTGAAAGTGTAATCCAAACTATGTGGTGGATCTATGACAACACACTCTTTTATGTAACAGCTGGTATCCAACAAACAAGATTCTAGTTTAAGGATGGAAAAGTTTATTTTCCCAAGGACCCACTGAGAAACTACAACTGTTGTGAAAAACTGTACCAATAAGCTGAAGTCAGTTTTGTTCATTTTTAATAATGTTGCTTTATTGACTGCTACTGGTAAGAGTACACAAGTAGCTACAATAAGGCAATGAAAATGTGAAATAGGCAGAGTAAAGTCGCCATCATTTTATCACTATTTAATCAACATTCCCCAAAACAACTGTGAACAAAATGTGAATGTTTTTATAAAAGTTCAAACACTTAACTTCATACAAAGTGCTTTTGCTTCTAGATTAATTTCTTCATCATTATTAACACTTTATTATAAAATGTCAATAAAATTAGTTACATGTCAGACTTTTAATAAACATAGTTCTTAAAATGAGTTATATATAGTAGTTGTATAGTTAGTTTCCGGTTCCTTGTTTAAGTATATAATTAATAAAACACAGCAGTAAACCTTGAACGGGTGTCAGTGCCAACCAAAAGCAGCACCATGTCTTACCTGGCATCATGCTGTTAAAGGCAATGGTACGCTGGCCAATGAAGTCCTGCCCGATTGGGTCATGATCCCACACAAGGAAACGAACAAGGGCCAGCTCGGGCATGTGAATCATGAACACCAGAGTCTCCTCCCACATTGGGTTGAAACCTACGGAACCATCCCAAATGAGATATGTGAGGGAGGTGAGTCCAATGGAAGAACAAGAGAGATAGGAGAAATAAAACGATAGATAGCACAATAGGAGTAAGGCAGAGAAGAGGAGAGCATTTTGGCCAACAGGCATATAATAGAGTAATAGAGACAGGGCAGCAAATTATTTTAGCACTCATCAGTTATTCAGGGTATGTTTGAGAAAGAGAGAGTTTTTGGTGCTGCCTGTGCATGTCTCTTCTTGCTGGACTCCTCAAGTATATATCAGAAACTTCTCAAACTATACACACAGATTCGCCACACTCTTATGTAAAAAGCACAACAAACAACCATAGATCTCTACATGCAAACACCTGGACATCAACGTGACCTCGAGTGTCCACAGAAAACTCTCGACTACTTTTAGAAGCTGCAGTGTTAAAGCCCGGTGACATCAAGAAGTGTCTGCCTCACAGGTAACTGGAATTCTTTATTTAAGTCTGGATTTTTCTCATAATATGCTGCTGCGGGGCTAAAATCACAACAATTCGCTGCAGGTATGACAAACAATGCTGTAGCAGGATGAGTTTCATCCAACCTTGCAAAAAGAACAAAATCAGTTCAGATTAATCGGGAAGTTAATCTGCAAAGTTGAACTTGCAGTAAGGTTCATTTGCACAGTGCATTCACCTTACATATTTAGATGAATTTCCTGACATTACTCCTCTCCTCCCCAGGTTATTTTGTTCATCCTAAAAGTTCACCCTGACATGGCTCCACACACCACTAGAGATCAGCAAAAACTAGTTAGCTGTTCCCAAAAACCCCCAACAACAAGAAAAAAAACAGCATCTATTAGCAAGAAACTACATCACTGTTTGCAAAGCTCTTCTATTGTTATATATATATATATATATATATATATGTCTATAAAATGTATCCCCGTGTGTGGCACAAAAGCAATCTCAAGCACCATTAACTGTCCAATGAGATCCCCATTCCTCTTTCTCAACGTGTTCCTGTAATTATTTCAGGTGGTGATATTCTATTTTCAAACTGCTCTATGAATGAGCTCATTCAGTTAAATACGTCTGAACTGCAGTTCTCTTTATACCTCAAAAAAGGCAATGTCTTTCAAAGCACATGAAGCCTTTCAATAGTGAGGCTAGGGTCACTCTTTCAAAAATGAATTCAATCCCATGTTTAAAACACTACGGAGACATCACGGGTAACTGCAAAAGAGCTGGGCCCTAAATGTTGGCATTTCTGATTAGAAATGCTGGGATACAGCTCTGAACTGTATCAGATAGGATTTAAACCAAATATGTGGTATGCTATGTACTGCATTATGGCATCAAAAGCTCAGGAAGCAGAAATTCTGCAGAGTTTATAAAATGAACTCTGTGGAGTCCATAAACAGCTTCATGTTTGGATGTCATGTGAAAACTTGTTTTTTTATCTGAAATCCAACAGATGGAAACAGCTCTGGTTGCAAAAATACTTCCAGTCGTGACTTAACCTCTTTAAACACCTCTTCTTGGCTGAGTTTAAGGGCTCAGTCACTCGTTCTGGCTCATACTAAATAAAAAACTGTTTTTTTTCTTGGTCATACATGTTTCAAGGTGGATGATTACCAGTAGTATGAAACCACACACTCATTGGCTAACGACTTGTCAATCATCAGTCATTAGCTAATAAGCATGCAGTCTGTCTCTCAGTCAGATCCGCCCCTCCTCTTCACATCTGTTTTTCTGCAACCAATTTGGTGATTTCTGAAGTCAAGACTTCAGAAATCAATGGATGACATCACTCTAGCTATATATATTTTATATGTATTTTATCTCTTTGTAAAGTTTATTTTGCTGTTTTCATTGTAAACCTACATCGGTTTTTATGTCGTTTTCTTCTGTGTCAAGCACATTGAGTTTGAGTATATTGAAATGCAACTTATAAATACAATTGCCATTTCATGACTAAATGGAGACCCACCATTATCATCCACCACTCTGGTCTGTTCCTTGCAGCAATCCACTGGGAGGCCAATGATCTCCACTTCCACAAAGGGATCAATGATCTGTCAGAAAGACATTGCACAGCTTTAAGACATCTACAATTAAGGAAACTTTCAGTCACCACCTCTTATCTGTGTCTTTGGCATTTTTGTGAATGTGAAGTAACTAGTAATCAAGCCCATGAACTCCAAAGCAAAGTGTTTCATGAGGTTACAGATCAAAGAAACAGAGTGGTGTAAAAGATATCTGATTTTTAAGATACCAACAGTGATGGTGTTTAAAAAGACATCCGAGATTCTGCTCTATTGGATGACGTTTTCATTTTTGCAGACACAACTAAAGAGATTTCCCTTACATTTGTTACACTATATTGCCGAAAGTATTTGCGTGTTTAACTTCACATGCATTTGAGCATCCCGTTCTTAATAAATAGCGTTTATGATGCCAGCCCAGTATTTGTAGCTATAACAGCTTGAACTCTTCTGGGAATTTTGACCATTCTTTTAGAAGTACTTTTATGAGGTCAGGCCTAACTTGCAATCTCTGCTTTAATTAATCTCAAAGGTTTTTTATTGGGTTGAGGTCAGGACACTGTGCATGCACAGAGTCAGTGACTGGTGTCAGTGACTCTGCAGAGTCACTGACACCAGTTTTACATGGCCTAACACTTTGTGGCTAAGTTGCTGTTTTGCTTCCTTGTTTTGTTGCTGTGCTTCCACTTTGTTTTAGTACCACTAATAGTTGACTATGGAATATTTAGTAGTGACAGAATTTCATGACAGGACTAGTAAATTCACTGAACTCCTGAAATTGAAATTGACTAGACCTGTTGCACAGGTGCCATCCTATCATAGTACCACAGTGAAATTTTTTCATTTTCATTTATTGACTGTGACAAATGCAAATACCTAGGGGTGGGTTTAAAAAAAATCGATTTCCCGATTCAAATTAATTTTAATTTTAATAATCTGATATCCATTCATTAAATCCTGAAATCGATTTTTAAAAATGTATTTTACCAGAAATGGCAGAATCTCAGAAAACTATTTCAACAATCACCAAACAGTTAAAAAGAGTAAACGATTAACGAGCAGGTGAACAGATTCCACAGAAACATGTAAACACAAAGCACGACCCGGCGGCACGTACCAAGACACTGCAGGTTTCCTCACTGTCTGACCAAATTCACTGAACCAGCAGCGAAAGAAGATGAAACTACGCTTCGCATTTGAAAAACATCGTCATGAATTCTCTCTTATTTTGGCAGTTTTGCTTCTACTGTGAAAAAAATCACACTTCCTGCACAGCTCTCTCTCTTTCAGTGTACTCAGAGACCTGTTTACCACCAAATTTTTGTTTTCTGCATTATTAGCTGCTTATTACGCACCAGTGTACCGTTGTGTTCAGTGCTATCACTCGCTATTTTTTTTTATTTTTCAAAAATGACCTCTGACAGGAAAGCCTCATTTCTGCTGTTCAATAACAAAGAAATGTAAACTTTTTTAAATGATGCTAAATTACAAAACCCTTAAACCCCTACAAAACCCTCCTGGAAAGCTCCAGCCGATCCAGGAGAGAAGGACAACCGCTCCCCAAGCGAAAACCTGTAGTGATCCCATATGTGTCAGGAGTATCGGAGCAGTTGAGACGCATTTTTTCAAAACACCGGGTCTCTGTGGCTTTTAAACCCCAAAACACGCTGCGCCAAAAATTGGTCCACCCCAAGGATCGGGTCCCCCGACACAAACAGAGTAACATAGTGTACGCTGTTAAGTGCCAGGAGGATTGCCAGGATTTATACATCGGGGAAACCAAACAACCTCTGGCGAAGCGGATGGCACAACACAGAAGAGCTACCTCGTCAGGCCAGGACTCTGCAGTCTCTTTACACCTACAGGCCAGTGGACACTCTTTCAATGATGAGGATGTACACATCCTGGACAGGGAGGAACGCTGGTTTGAGCGCGGAGTGAAGGAGGCCATTTACGTGAAAAGGGAAAGACCATCTCTGAATCGAGGAGGGGGCCTAAGGGTACATCTTTCGCCATCTTACAATGCTGTGATTGCAGCCATTCCCCAACTCTCTGTG
>VUQG01007828.1:6181-30447 GCA_015106755.1 Etia nguti
CCCACCCCCACAAAAAAAAAAAAAGGGAAAAAAAAAAAAAAAAACCTTTTTTTTTTTTTTTTTGCTTTGGGCATTGCAAGAGGAAACACCCAATTTTTGAAAATTTTCCACACAGTATTGGGATTGCTCAGTTTAAAAATAACGAGTAATAAGGAATAATAAGTAATCAGTCTAAAAAGAACCGTATAAAAATTACAGTCCTTGCTCTGAGTACTTTAATCATATACATGTAATTAATGTGATGGTGTGAATTTGTTCTGAAGCAGTGCAGCAAAACCAGACTAGTAGACCGTAATTCATATTACTCTTAAGATCTAGTTACACTTTATGGAAATGTAATAACTGAGACAATAACACAGATTATATTTTAACTTTAATAGACCTTTAAAAAAAACCATACAACTAGTAATAAACATGTGCTGAAGAGTGCTATGACACAATTCATTATCATGCAGTATGTACTTCCCCTTTCTGTCACTCTAGATAATTTCCAGTTGCACCTGTGTACTTACCAGCTACACATACAAGCCCAGTGCATATACCAAAGGTGTGACGGTAAAAACAATATCCACACAGCGAGTCTCTCGGCATGTCAGCAGCAATATTGCCACACCGATGCAAATAAAAACAATGCCCCTTTTCCCCAAAGTAACCACTGCTGCTGAAATTATTAGCTAAACAAAAGCCGAGTCTTTTTGGGAAAACACAATGTGTGCATCGTGCATTTTATCTAAGAGCAAATATGGGGGGGAAAAAAGGTCCTTTCAGTACAGGATTTTATTAAATACTTTTTTCTGTCAAAGTCACACTTTAACATAAGATATGCTAAGTGTGTGTGTGTTGTTTTTTTTCTTTTCTTTTTTTTACATAATCTGGTGAGGTTGTAACCAGTAATTTATTTTTGAAATGGTTATAACCATTTTCATATACTAGACTTTCCAGGCGCCAGATCTCAGCTGAAGTGAACATCTGAGAGTGATTTCAGGATTGATGTGTTTCACTGTACTCGCCATCAAAATGAGGGGATATCTTTTTATGGAGCAATGGTGTTCCACTCTTCTGATAGAGACTCAATGCTGTAGTGCATTTGTAGATTTATTCTGGCAGCATATGGTGGCTCAAATCCTTACGGACACTTTGTGCTGGTTTTTAGCTCGTAAATCTGTAAATATACAAAAAGGTGGACTAGCACATCAAGCTAACAAATGATGCGCTAAAAACTAGCTGGCTGCGCTAGGTAACAACTGTGAGTTCTCCATTATCCCCAAACCACATGAGTCATGAAGACTATAACATATCAGATGGCCTCTACGTGGAAAACAGATAAATGTCTGTCATTTTTTTTCTGCATCGCTTTTCATTTCTCTCTCTCTGTTTAGGCATCTGTAGCTCTTATACACACACCCATGACATGAATAGGCATGCAACTGATTCAGAAAGTGAGCAAGCATTCTTCTTAAGGTAAGCTTAAGGCAAACTACTCCTTCCTCCATAACAGTAAGATGAAAAGCATTAAGATTGTATGTATATCTGTGCACACTAATACATTTAACCTGGCAGTGTTTTTTAACAGAGAGAAACTTAACTTTAACTTGTAAATATTTCACACAGTCATAGGGGCTGTGGACTACTGCCCTAGATCAGAATCACAGCGTCTCAACCTGATCACAAAGTTCCCCAGCAGTCTGTGCAGTCTGCTACCATGACTCAGCTAGCTGAAGCGTGTTTGTAAATGGGGGGGGCGGGGGTTGAAAACTGTGTGGCAGGGGTAAGGGAGGGGTTTGATGTTTACTGTAATGCATTAGTGAGCAGCACCACAAAGCTATAAGCACAATGAGGCTTGTGGCGTGATGCTAAAAAGACTAGCTTACACTGATGGAGCACTGGGGTATAAATAGCAGCGCTGCATCAGATGACTTTCTATAGCCATCGGCCTTTCTTTTGTGCTCTTATACTTCGGATCAGTGAAGTAGAGAGATGCATCAGCTTGGTTGATATATGAAAGAGGCTAATGTTAATATACAAAACACTTCACTTGTGGTGTTGCTGTAATTGCATCACACTATCTCTTAGTCAAGCACTCTTCAGATGTGAAAAATGCTACTGTAGCAGCTGTGCAACTTCCACAAGTCTCTCAAATCTTCATCATTGGTTAATTTTATTTTATTTTTTTATCCTAGCCCAATCAACCTTTCCCACAACCTGTCTCATTCCGCACAACCGGAAAATCTCCTTCTAAATTTATTGTGTCTCTTTTGTAAGACATTTAGCATCGGGAGTAATGTAGCTGTCACACTGCATCAGCTATGTTGGGTCCTGCAGTGGGCCTGAGTTTGACTGGGTGCCCTAGCACAACAGATAAGTTATGTATCAGTTACTCCACGGTCTTACAAAAGTCAAAGACCAATGGATTTCCTCAATGATGCCTCAAAGGCACAAGGAAATAATATGCACGGGTGGGTGGGAAGGAACTGGATTCTATTAACTCCATTAGCATATACTAGCTAAATAATGATGATTAAAACTTTCAGTCAAATTAATCAGAAAAATTGCAATCATCATAAGGTTTTCTAGATCAAAATTACTGCACATGATGTTTCCCACTCTCCATGGTGCATATAATGAAACTAGCACATGGATGGATGAGAAATGGGGGATTAGTGTAATGTCTCCAGTGCAAACACAGCTAAACTTGGGATTTGACTCTGGCTTCCTGTTGAAAGCAGGATAAAACAAAGCAAGCCACAAACGAAGGTCATGTGGTTTACAATGCTGCATGTGATATGACTGAGTGTCAAGACTACAATGAATCTTACCTTTTCCCAAACTTTTAAATATGTGACACACTTTCTTGCGAAGGCAATGCATGTTTTCCACAAAATAAAACGATTGATTCTCTCCAACAACATGTTGGTGCATGACTGTGTTCCTACTCTTCGAGCAGCTGTAGAGAAGTTTTGTCAATACAGAGTGGCTGCAGGGAAAATATCATGTGACAGGGGCCGAACATTATTAGAAATAAGGGCGGCAGTATAGCAACACAAAACCTGCACAAAGAGCAAACATACAGCTGTCCGGGTAATCCCTGCTCAACCTGAGTGCATTACATCTTACAGTGCAGCAGGACTGCAAAGATCTGTCGTATAAAAGGATAATCAGAATGATGTTATAAATCCTACAGAAACTGATTTGTTGTTTTTTTGCTAAGGAATGTGTTTTTAATAAGTATGGAATGAAATGGGAAACCCTGCACCATCATGGAAGGATAGTATATAACACTGTATGACTGTTGTTTGGGTTTAACTGCCTCATTTTTATATGTAAATGAGGAACTAGTAATCTTTATTCTAATGACAGCCTGAAGCAAGTTAACTGAGAAGATTCTGTGTTTACAGTTAAGGCAAATGGGTCAACATCAATGGTTGGGTTATCAAGCTCCAGTCCTGGCCCTGGGGATTTATGATGAACTCAACCACCTCTAGGGTTCGTTTTCTATAAAGCTATAAAGACTCTAAATATAATGTTTGATATATTATTAGCAAACACTAGACCTCCCAGAAAGGAGAAGGAACACATAAAATTACAGCATATTTATGACAACTTTATTCACTTTACCACAATATAAATTACAATAAAGTTAAGCCAAAGTTAAGTTATATTAGATCAAATAAGAAAAAGTACTGAATGCGAATAAAGTGGAAAACTTCTAACAGTAATCTGTGTGCATATTTTATGCTGTAGGTTATTTGGAACGTGCGCTACCGCTTATAGCGCCTCTGCAAAAGACGAAAATTTCCTCTCTCGATCAGAATAGCTACTTCAACGAGGAAGTGTATAACTAATTTTTATGCACTTCTGTGTTCACTGGAACCAGGGGAACAAATGTTATCTGGGTCTTTGACTACAGACGATTCATTAAAATGGTTTTGGAATATTGCAATGAAGCTTTTGAAATGATCCCATTTCTATTTACAATTAACTAACTCAAATATTCAATAATCACTCTTCTTGTTTTTGTTTGACTCTCAGTTTTGCAGTCTGGTTAATGATGACAAATATAATACAAAAAATTTAAAAAAGAAAAGAGAGAGAGAAAAAAAAACATAAAATAATAAATATGAATACTCTAAAACTCACTCCCTCTTACTGGGCTCCAGCCACTCAGCTGAGGATGATTAAACCACAAACTTGTCGAAAACGATGACTGTAAATGTCAGGTTAATTTAAATTTGATGGGTTCAAGTCCACCCCTTTGCCTCTTTCCGTCCCACCCCTTTGTGCTGGGAGCAGACAAAAACAGTCCCACCATTCTGGGTGTGCTGTAAAGCTTTTCAAGGTATGCAGCGGGGATTAAATTAGAATGACAAGGACGCTGAGGGCCCCGTCCTTCATCATCTCGTCCTTGCTCCCCCTCTCTCATTTTTCCTTTTTCCCTTGCCTCTGCACTGGTCAATTACTGCAGCCAAAGAGGCTCTTAAGGATCCACCGCTGAGCCGAGAACGTTCATCAACTGCATCGCCAATTACCAGGATGCAGCACAGCACAACATTTTCACAAAACTATTACTTTACCATTCAGATAGAAGGTCACATTAAGAGAGATGATTTATCTCCAGAAATATTAGTGTCTACAGACTCTTCCTGCAATGATGGGAAAGTGTAGTGAAGACAACCACTTTTGTCCTTATTAGATTATTGATTAGAAGCAACAAAGATTAAAAACTAAGGGGAAAAAAATGGTGTTTCACGTAAATGAAAATGTTCAGGTTGGTAGTTTGTAAGTAATGAGAATTTATGCCCGCGTAGGCATTCAGTTTAATAAATGTTAAGAGGTTAGTGCAACATAACTACTCTTCTTTCAGTTGATCGCTATCCTCGGCTACAGGCGAGTATTAAAGTGGAATAGCTTTTTTTGGGGGGGGGGGGGAAGCATGTGAGATTGTTAGTAAAAACAGTGACAGTGTTGCACTCTACAAAATAAAGAGTGAGCAGATAGACAGAGACACAGAAGCAAACACGTATTTGTGTGACGTATATTGACTTAATACACCTCATTCGCACAGTACCAACAAGGACCTCTGATCGGGATGTGTAAACAAACTGGCTCTTACTTCCTTTGCAAGCAGCCAAACCGAAAACAAACCAGTTTAACTAAACCACCAACACCAACAAGTAACCAATATGATATTTATTCCATTCGTCCAATCTTACTCTAGGAATGAACAGTGGCATGAAATGGAAGATTTTGATTTATTAACAAGCTGTGGTTCTTGCATTGGACTCTGTGAATAACTGGTGAGCGGTCTACTGCTTTTTTTACATGAATTTTGAGTTTATCTTTATTAAAAGACAAAAACAAAAACAAGTACTATGAATACACTGTGTGTTTTCATATGCAGTAAACATTAGCATGAGCAGTTAAGTAACTTGGCACCTAGTAAATTTACTAAAGTATGGTGATGGCCCTGGGTCGTGCCCTTAACATGATTTACATAAGTTTAATTCCAGTCCAGCCAAAAAGAATTTTTAATCAACAGACTCTTTTCAAAGCAACATTCTTATAAAATTATGAGCTTTTTCAGGGAGCTGTTAGTTTAAGCCTACTTCCGTTAACATTACTTAGCTCCAGTCACATGAAAAATAAAGTACTCCAGAAAGGACTGCACATTCATGTGAAAAATCAAGTACACCCTTACAGCTTCCATAGGAATTAAGAGGGTACATAGCAAGCAGCCAGGTGCTGCTAATCAAGCCCACTTGATTAACTCATCATTAACAAGTATGACCACTTCAGTGAAAGCAGAAGTTTTGACAATTTGCTGTTATGGGGCATTCAGATAAGTATTAACAGAATGCCACAGTCTTCCCTGGAAATTTACCCGAAGACTGTGCACTGCTCAGAAATCTTGCAAAAGGTCTGTGGAGACTGAGCTACATCTCAGATTCTACAGATTTAGAATCTGTAGAACAATTAGAAAAAGAGTGAATCAGTATGGCTTAGGCTCAGCCTAGGTTTGTAAAGTTGCATCTGAACAAACCACAAAACGTCTGGAATAATGTCCTTTGGACAGATGAGACTAAAGACACCAGTGTTTGGCCATGATGCACAGTGCCATGTTTGGTGAAAAGCAAACACAATATATCAGACCTCAAGACCTTATACTGACTGTCAAGCACGGTGGTGGAGGGGTGATGAATTGGCATTTTTTTTGCAGCCACAGGACCTGGGCACCTTGCAGTTATTAGGCCTACCGTGAACTCTTCTGTTTACCAAAGTAATCTACAGTAAAATGCCTGACAATTAGACTTTGGCCAAAACTGAGTAACGCAACAGGACAATGCTCCTCATTTACTAATATGTGTGTGGAAACATTCTTACTCTTAGCAAAAAAATAAGTGCGTACAAAAAAAAATTACTGTCAGATTTATGAAGCATGCACACCAACCTATTTTCTTTCTTAGCACTGTGTGTATGTTAGTAAAACAGAATCATTCTGGACCAGCAGGCTGGTGCAATCTGCATACAATCTGCAACTGCCACACTCCCATTTCTCTATAAGGAAGGTGTTTAGGAAGGCAGACATTTAATCATAGATTATTATTCATCTCTGGCTCTCTTCCACAGCGTGCCTTTTTGTCCTGTTTTCATTCCTTCACCCCCAACTGATAGGCAGATGAGTGCATCTCCCTGACCCTGGTTCTGCATGAGATTTCTTCCCATTAAAAGAGTTTTTCCTTCCCACTGTCACCAAAGTGCTTGCTAATAGGGGGTCATCTGATTGCTGGGGTTTCTCTGTTTTCTCTGTATTATTGTAGGGTCTTTACTTGACACTATAAAGCTTGGGGTGACTTTTGTTGTGATTTTGCGCTATATAAATAAAACTGAATTGAACTGAAAAGCTGCCGTTTCATGTAACAAAACTGTTATTGTGTTTTTCTAGGAAACCTTCCATTGTTTTCTTCTATGTAATGAACAAACAACCTTAGCAACTACCTGAGGATATAAGGTGTTTGACAAAGGAACCCTTGGGACTTTTAGTAGGGAGTAACTGAATTACTTACTAAGGACGTAGAGAGAAAGGGTGATTCCTGCCAGGCAGAAGCCCTCAAAGAAACGCAAGGTGCTGAACATGGGGAGGTTCCTAGAAAAGGCCACAGTAAAACCAAACACCAACATGAACAGTACTGATATGATCAGCACTGGGTGGCGGCCAAACCTACAGAATAAGGTAAGAGCAAAAAATGACACTTGTAATAAGTATAAAACATCTTAAAGGTTTGCATGATCTTTCAATTAAGGATGGTGTGAAAGTCTTACCAGTCAGCTAATATTCCAAACACCAGGTATCCAAAGATGGATCCGACCAACAGAGAGAACTTTGCAATATGGACTTTCCATGCTGAGTCACCCACCAGACTCCACTGTAGAGACAAATAAACAGATATTAGTTTCAAGAGAATGAGGCTGGGTAGATAATGTGGAGGACAAAGATCAATATTATCTTTTGAGTATGCTGCATTTGTATCTCTTGATCAACATTCACCTCTAGGTTTGTCTAATTTATTGAGAAATATCATCACTCATAACACTTTGATATGTAAGAAGGATATATCCTGCAACAGAAGAGCTTTTTGGTATTTAGTCTATAGCAACACTGACACAATATCCATATCTTTTTTTTTGTTGTTATTTAGTCCAGACAAGACAACCATACTCCAAAACAGAGCATCTTACCAAACATGATATTTCGCGAAATATTTAGTTCACTTATGATTACTTATTTAAGCACAAATTCTTCAATTGCATTCTGCCTGGTTCAAAAAGCAATGCAATATATATAAAGAATTACACATTAGGTGTTTTCCTTTGTTAGTTGGAGAGCTTATTTAAGATGATAATCAAGGTTAATTCAACATAAGCGAACACTTTCTTATTACATCATTTATTTTTGTTTCTATGTAGGCTGTCAAGATGGTGACCTATATTACAGTAACTCTACTTTTACTTTGTGACTGAATCCCTGCTAAAAAAAAAAAGTGATTCCTAGAATACAACAACGATGTGGTGTAGACTTGTCTCAGCATGTAGGTACACCCTGTTTTTTTCTCTCCAGCAGCAGTGCTAGGTTGTGACAAGCAGACTCAACACACGCATGTTAGTATGGGGCAGATTGATATGGAATATAAAGGCAAAAACTGAATTTGTATAATCTACCGAAAGTCATTATTTAGTCTGCCGATCTTTATTCTTCAACAGTGTTTATTCAAAAGCCTGAACTCTCTTAAGTGTGATTTAGACATCCACAAAACAAAATCTACATTGTAACTTACGTTTGTAACCAGAAACCCCTTTTAATCTTACACCTTAACCTTCCAAGCCATTCAGTCATTGTGGGCTGTGTCATCCCGACGTGTAGTTACACTTTTCAGGAGGAGCATGTCAGGTTACATGGAAGGTTAGGTTGTAGGGTTAAAAGGAGTTTCTGGTTACCTCATAAGTTATGATGCAGATTTCCCACTGAAGTCTAAATCAGGTCTTAGGCATGATTTCTTGTAAATTCTTTTAAGCAGTCTTCAGAAGTAGTCCCCCAGGCTGCTTGAAGTACATTCAAATGGATGCGGGCTGGCTTTTGTTTCATTTTCTGTGACGATTTTACCACCGCTTCAATAATGTTGAGGTTCTGGAGAGGCCAATCCATGAGTGGTAGTGTTACATTGTATGTTTTTCTGTACAAGTTTTGAAAAGATCCCCAACACCACTGGCCAAAATACAGCCCCACTTCTTGTGTAATTTGGCATATCACAGCCTTTTTTCCCCAGTTTCGCTTCCTTAAGAATGGGTTCTTGACAGCCACTGCAGCCACTTATGATGAAGCGTCAGTGAGAAGTAAACGGCCCAGCTGAAGGGTTTGATGCATCTCTCAGGTCGTGTGTCAGGTCTTTGCAGTTTTTGGGTTGGTTTTTTTTTCCTATTTCTTAAGGACATTACTTTCAGATCATCTGCTGTAGCAGTAGTAGTTTGGATGGGGGGGGTCTTCTTTTTTTTTTCTTCAAATTTGCATAAAGACATACATAAAGGTGGGCTCAAGATTTTTGCACTATATTTTGTTTTTATGTAGCAACTCTACCATATGCTGAAGTACAAAGTAAAGTTAGCAAAGGCTTTTTGTTTCTTTTACTTTTGTATTTGAGTTGTTTCTGAAGGGTCATAACCTATCATAAACTCTACCATAGTGACCTGCTCAAAATGGAATGCCCCAGGAATTACACAGAGCCACCAAGCAGTCACATGACTCATACATGCCACTCATGCGTGGTTTTAGTATCGATGTCAAACACAGAAAGACACAGAGGAGAAAACAAGTTTCTTTTGCGCAACCACAAGACAGGAAAGGCTATAAAAAACAGAAACTGGAAGCTGGAGAGACTAACAAAATAAAACTCATATTTCAATCCACAGTGAAACACACTATGATGACATGTATCAGCACAGCTGGAAGACTGGTGACTGTGCAGAACTGACATATGTAGGCGACCACAGACAGATGACCAGTGTTGTAAAACACGAACATCAGCATTCCCAAGTCACATGTCACAGACAAAGCAGCAATGTCTTATGAGTGTTAAAGGCAGTTAAACTGTCTGTGGCGCATTTTGATTGCTCGGCATCATTAATGTGCTTTATTTCAAAGCCTTCATTAACTTTAATGGTAATTAAAATTTTGGAAAAGAGAACTGCGGTGCACAGAGAATCCTACAAACTACAAAAAGCAGGCTTACATACTTTGTCCTATGTGTTTATATACCACGCAGTTTTATGCAGCCTTTATAAATGTGATCAACCCAGTCTAGAATATGAATGTTAGTTTCAAAAAAAAAAAAAAAAATTTGGAATTTACAAAAAGAATATAACTTATTAGTCAGGAAATGGACTGACTAATAAATAAGCTCGCCCTGCTATCCGCTCATATTTTAACTTTAACCATTGCCTTTATTAAGACAAAGTCAGCCTAAAAATGAATCAGGGATCATTCTAAAGGCTGGTAATAGAGCAGCACTCAACATTAGGAAGTAGCTACTGCAGACAGAGTTACACAACAACCACCTGGATCATTTCAATATAACACATTATCTTTATTTATAGAAAATTATTCTAAAGATTCACTGCAAGTACTTCACACAAGGCAACAAATTCATAGGAGCATATAAAAACATTCATAATGTATCTGTAGATTTAATGTAAAGAAAAGCTCACACACTGTGGAGTTCCTATTTTGCCCATTTATTTTGCATGTGGATTAAATAAACTGCTGGATGTCAAAAATATCTGCATTTTAACACGCTATACCAGAAGCAGGAAAACACAGGTGTAATTTGCATGATGGTTTCTGTCACTTATCAGTTGTATTACATGCTTGTTCCCAGGGAGAGTCAGCTAACACGTCTCTTTGAATTGTTGGACCGCAATATCTGCCTTCCTTTCATAAAGTATGTGTCACTGTATCCTGTGTTCATAAAGGACCTTTCTACAGTAGAAGGCTTGACCAGCTGTTATTAAGGCTACCATACAGATACTTCTAGGTCATTTAACTCCATTTCAAACTTTGACTAAAACCTGGTTCTTTATCTGTGCACACAATCATTACTGGTCATACAGATTTTAGAAAAGACAGGGAGACATGGAATGACAAATATTTAATCCATAGCAGAAAAATGCCATCTCTAAAATTTAGATTCATCATCACCTTGAGTCAGATCCATGCTTTTTGTCAGGTTTGATTTGTCACTTGTTTCCTTGCTATTGTCTTGTTCATTTTGTGAGTAATGAATAGAAGTCAGTGACAGAGACTGGTTAGGTACACATGAATCAGTTAGCTGACATAAGATGCAAACTATGAAAGGGCTAAGATCAAATCAGTCAAAATCTCAAGGAAATCTGTTGATCTCTTTCAAAAGAATGGCCACCAGTGATCAGTCTAAACCATCAAGTCCATTGAGATGAAGATGCTCGAACCACAGCTGCACATTTTTGCACTCGCTGAACTACACAGTGGTGGGTGGGGGTTTCAAAGGAGAGGGAGTGGGCCACAAGGGAGGGAGGGGGGAGGCAGGCATAAAGGCAAGCACAGGGGGAAGGAGGCATAATTGTACAACGTAACCACAGAACATACAAAGATATGGAGGGAGATGCAAAAATAAAGCAGGGAACACATATATGCAAAAGATAACTAGATAGAGAGAGACGGAGAGAGAGAGAGACAGAGAGAGGGAAAGAAATGCTCAAAAGCAGTTGTGAAGAGACAGCAGAAAACACAGGGAGAGACTGCTGCATAGTTACTGCCTAGCAACAGACCATCACTGAGGTTATCTGACTCTGTCTGCTTCCAAGTGCAAGTTTTACCACTGCTGCAGGGTTGAAACCCTATATTGTGGTGGTAGCTGGGTGAGGATATAACAAACTATTGTATAAGGAGGGTGAGTTCCTTGGAAAAACATAGACCTATAGTATGCATCCCATAACACACTGAAAATTTTGGGTAAAAGAAGTCAAAAAAGGGAACATTACACATGTGATGCTGGATGTGTAGCCTTAGGGACTGAGCCTGATGTCAAATTATCAGTGTGACCATGTTTCAGATGCAGGCTATGCTAAACACTACATAAGATACCGTACCGTGTTTGACAAGTTGGCTGATGGCAGTGTTATTTTACTGTGATCAACAGTGACAGCTTGTGAAACAACAAACCTTTGCCTGTCCATGTATTATTCATGCCCCCCTGTTGTTGATAGTTAGCACAACTACACATATCTGTCAACAGTCAGATTTCATATGTATTGAAAAGCCATTACTCCTATTAGCCAAATTCCATCACACCATACTTAGAAAAAACAAATTTAAACCATAGCAAAGGGTCACAGCTTTCACCCCTCCCTGTTCCAAAACAGCACTTATCAGAAAAGAGCGGCACAGCACACATTCTTGTCACACACACAGCGCCTCAGCAGAGTTTTATCATCTGGTCACACAAGCATCTTTCCTCCCAGCTGACACTGTGAGAGGCTGTCATTGTGTGCTGACTGGGTATCTGCAGTGGGGTCGTCGCCTTTCGACAGCTGAGGCTATTTCAAAGTGTCCCGCACTGATCTAGAGTCTGTGGAAGGAGCCAACCAGCTGGGTAAACAGCATGAAGGGACACAGAGCAGAGGGGCCTGCATGGGTGTTCAGCTACAGTATCATCTTTCAGATCTATGGGTGTGCAGCCTCGAGCTAGAGATAGCGTGTCTGGGTGTACCCACCAAGGTTTTTAAGACATATCGTCCTTATCACATTCATAAAAACCTAACCTACACTATGAGGAGAACAACATGAAGATGGCACAGTTGTATAAGCGCAGTACGGGCAAAGGCGTGTGCAGCTTAACAATTGTTTGATTGGTTAATCAATCCGTCTGCTCCTAACAGTTATTCCAATGTTCTCAATTATATTTCTCAATTATTAAATAAAGTGCGGGGCTATGTTTCTCCAATTAACTAACTGATTAACTGGCTAATCATTTCAGCTCAGCAATTAGCAGTTATTTATTTAATCATTTAGGTCATTTATTATTTAAAAATGGCAATTTTTGTTGATTTCAGTGCGAGGAATACACAACTGGCTTACAATGTAATGCAGTGCAATTTAGAGACACATCAGGAGATACTTCACCTTTTTCTTTTGTTTGTTTTATTTATTTTTTTGACAATATAAAAGTAATTCTTTTTTAAAGTGTCATGGTAGTCCAATTCCCAAGAGGAGAATCCAACATGTAAATATTACATCGTCATCAGTCCTTTACTGCCAGGTGCATCCGATTATCATACAACAACCAAATTGATAAAGCATGAGTTAGAGAGGTTAATCTGTCATTTGAAGAGGTTCTCAGGCCACTATTTCAGGCAGTATGTGCAGCTGCTGCCCATCTCAAAGCAAGATGAGTAGGGTAGGTTGCACAGAGACTGTGTCTGAGTAATGGTATATTCTTATTTCAAAGGCTCAGTTCAATTAAGAAGGACCCTGAGGAGAGCTTTGACTCAATTAGGATGGGTCTCCACATTAACCACTTTGGATCCTTCACCGCTGCCTTCTTTCTGTGTCACCCTGAGAAAGCACTGTGTGAGCAGTGGCGCCTCATCACGTGTCAAATTCGGAAAAATGGCACAGAGTTAGAATATCTACAAGTATTTAAGTGCTGACCTCCTGCAGAGCAGTGTGGGGTTAGATTGTCTTCGGACAGTGTGTAAGAGACACTACAGCATTTTGTCAGCGTTGGCACTCCGCTCTGCTTTTTAGGGATAGTGTGTCATGGATAGCTGAGACCCAGGCATGTGCAGTTTTTCTGTGGCAATCCAAACACAGGGATAAAAGCCAAGTCATCACTTCCTATTCGAGTGCCACATCCTATAGTTTGTGTGCTATGGTGGGGAAACAGAAAAGGAGCCCTGGAAGACTGAGGGACAGTGTCAAAATAAAAAAAAAAAGAAAATGACAAGTACAAGAGATATTTTTGCTTCAATTTAGGATTTTGACAGCGTGCCATTCGATTCAACTGCTCCTCAACGTGACCTTGTCCGAATGTGGACAGCCAGGAGTTAGAGAAGACGAGCATTGCCAGACACTTTTAGCAGCTGTCCAGGCCCGTTACTGATCTGCAGAGGTGGTAGTGTCAACATGACATTCTCAGTATTCAACACAAATCTTAGCATGTACAAAGTTACAATGGCAGCATGAGCAGAGAGCAATGATTGTTTTCAAACATCAGCCTTCACATGGGAAACCTGTTTTCAGCTTTAGCCACAGGGAAACTGAAAAGTTCTGATTATTAGTATTTTGCATCCACCCAGTCGAATTCTTTCACGTATGACTTTATATTCAGCTGCACTTGTGTGAATCCCCCAGTGCATGAGAACAGTTTATCACCCTGGCCTTTTATGCAGCCCTGGCCCTCAAATTACCCTGTGGACAGCAAATGAAATCAAGATTTCAACTGCCCCAGCTCCCACAGCTAAATTAAAATGCCACAGCTGCATTTTATTTGCTTTATTTTAATAAGGGACATTATCAGTGATAAGCAGACACCACAATGGAGGCGAGCAGTGTGCAATACAGTGAAGCTTCCAAGCCCACCCTTTTCAAAAACCCTTGAAAAGGTACAGCAGCTGCCAGCTAGAATGTGACTTGCTGTGCTCTTCAGCTGTGTGTGGTAGTGAGAGTTTTAAACAAAATGAGTATAAAACATTTAGATTATTTCTAAGGTTTAACTGCACCTTGTTCTAAGAATGAATAAGTATTATTTTTGCATATTTCCAATAATGTCAGGTCTGCTCTTCTTTTTCTTTTTTCTTGTACAAAACTAAAAATGTTTGTATCCTCATATGCAGATTCAGCATCTGCAGCTGGAGACAAGCTGACTGGCAAAAGGAGATATAAAAGTGTTCCTCCTGCATCTCACAGTCCAACTACAAAGACTGCAGGCACAGATATTGGAATGCAAAGGCCTCACTCCTGAGTCACAAACAACCTGAAAGTGTCCAATATGAGAGCCATAAGATTATCTTACTGCTGTTTGGTTAGGACAGCGATGGGCCGGGTGATGTTTGATCAGGGATGGGGTTGCATTATTCCAGAGAGTACAGTAATGACCTTTGCTCCAAATCAAATGCTCCCTGTCTATTATATCCATTACGACAACCGGCAAATTCCACTAGCCCTGGCAGTTTGCCCCATGTGCCAATGGTGGCTTGTTTCTGTGACAGGTCACCCATTGTGTCAGATGGTGCAATGACTCACTGTCAGCACCATGCATGCCCTCACCTGAATCCTACTACTTTTAGGTCCAACGTGAGCCAATTCGTGGCTGTGTAAATCCGCACTGGAGATGACGGTGCTAGACGCCCCAAAGTGGAGAGAAGACTGCAACAATGGAGGCATAACCACAACCACTACCGAGGTGCTTTTAGAACACAATCAGACGGAATTTTAACGTGGCCGTTTAAGGAGACGTGTTTTGTTTATTCACTTTAACTGCAGTGTTAATAAGCGCATCTTACTAATGTAATATCGGCCCTATTATTAGGATGCATAACAAATTATACAAAGGACACCCCCCCACCCCGCAACCCTATCCTCAAGATGGATAGCTTACCTTAGTAACCACATTTTCCTTAAGTCCTGTGTGCAGCTCGAATGTCCACTCATTGCTGTTACACGACATGTTGGTCGTGTTGTTGTTTGTGGAACTTCCATTGACATAAATTGGATCCGGTCGCTCACTGATGTTTTTTGGGCTGTCTAACAGCGAGGAATGAGCTATACTACGGTTAGTCAGATTTGCCAAAGGCTGGATACATGTGCTGTTTGGCTGGGCGAGGAGGAAATTATCAGAGAACTGACTGAATCCAATAAATAACGCCGGAATCCATGTCAGCACAATCAGCTGTTTCTGGTACTTCCCAAATCCACCTAGAAATGGCAGAACAGAGTTGTCGATGCGTGTCAGCAGATCCGGCGACGTGGTTTCGGGTGACACGAAGCCGTTCTCAGGTTGATGGTCCCCCGTTTCGAGCTGCACCACGGCCATCGCGGTTTCCCCTACAGATGCCTCCGTTGTGTAGCGAAGCCGGGGTTGCAGTGCTACCCCCTGTCGACTCCACAATGCGTCAATACCTCCAGTTCCGGCGGTGAAAGCCGTGCGCAGTCAATCACTGGAATGGAAATAAGACGCACCTCCTTATTATCAGGAAGCACTTCCCTCCGTCTGACACCAAAACCCGTGCGGGACTGACTGCAGACACGCGTCCTGAAACAAAAGGCGGATTGCGATAAATTGGGAAACGACGACATAAACTACCCCACGCTCTTTTCTGTCGGCTGATTCTGTTTGTGTAGGTGAGGTGTAGCAGCAGAGCCAAAGAATTGCTTCCTGGGGAAGCCACAGGTAACACACCTGCCCATGGAGGATGTGGCTAATCACTTTACTCTAACGTGGCCACTTGTAACCAATGGTAACCACCACTTTCTCTTGCAAGGGCAAGTAAGACAATGAACTGTAATGTAATCAATAATAATAGGCCCTGCAAAAAAAAAAGAAAAGGAATTATTACAAATTTTGTCTGAGTGGTGCCAGATATTTTTGATAAATGGTCACTTTGCTGTCACGGTGTTCTTTGTAGCCTATTTATATATTTCTATGATTTAAGGATTGAATATAATAAAGTAGTCTATGTGTAAACCATAGATAGAAGCCACATATTCTCAGATTTTAAAACAACAACAACAACAACAACAGGTAAGATTATGTTCTGTCATGGGAAGGGGGAGGGACTGTAGTGTTGTCCCCGCCCATATTTCCAGCAAACAAAACAACTGTGAGTGCCAGCAATTTGAGCAAACAGTATTACACGCAATAAAAAGTCGTAATGCTTGAGCTCTGCACAAAAATGACCGATTAGTGGGCTGATTTTTAACTGATGCCTCGGGACAATTAAGTGAGTGGGAGCAGGTTTTAATGTGCTTTCAAACTGAAAGTAAACGGAGTTCATTTTCTCCTATTTAACCGTAGCTTGACTCTAAGAGAGACGGGGAAATCAATAATTTACCTCGTTTAAGACTGAACTGTAGCCCATAATAAAGTTCATTTAGAAGCTTGGGACGATGACCACAAACTGCTGTCTCACTGTAATTAAAAACTCACATATGTTTTCTTCTAAACATGGGCAGCCCCAGATTCCCTGTGTGGTATGTTTATAACTAAGACATAAATTGGTCTGTTGAAGTTTACTTAAAAAAAATGCTCATATGGTAGTGATAAAAGTTTTTGATTTTTTTTTCTTCTTGAAGTAGTGAAAGCAATTATAGATTTTTCACCCCTAGATGTGAGGTTATTAAATTGTATAAAGGATTTGGCCACCTCCAGCAGCTCAGGATTGTGTTCCAGATTTTTTTTTAGGGCCTTACATCAACCTAACATCAGCCCAGAACCCCAGATGGATGATTACTTTGCTTTTAAGATGTTTAATCAAAACGTGGACTACAGCTTAGAATCGTTTATGCAGTAATCACTAGTAAGCATCACCACATTAAATATCAACCATTTTACTCAGTGAAATCTTGAGTAAATCACATTTACTTTACCTTTAAGACATGTTTATAACTCACTATGATAAATATAATCAGGGCACACAGTCACAAAATTAAAGACTACATTTATTTGGTCACTTAGTTTCTTTTTTCCCCAAATATACAAATTCAACATCACAGACATGTTGAATAAATAACATAACTTCCCCCCCCCGGTTCATTATCGGGGAGGTTTGATTCATACCCTCATAACCTATATTTATCTGACCATGTGATGGCAGACTCCTTATCTACACCACATGTGCATTTGGCAATGCCTCGCCCTCCTGGCCGTTATGTGCTAGTGCATGTTTATTTTTATTTATTTATTTTATGTCTCTCTTTTTTATCTTTTTAAAAACTTTTTTAATAGTCTTTTTTCTTCGTTTCCCAAATAAGGCATTTATTAGTTAGTTAGTTATTTTGTTTGTTTTTGTTATTATTTCAGGTGTGTACGGTTCCTAACGATTATTAATAAAGCAATAATAATAAATACATTTAGGTAAACCTTGATGTCATGCCAACATCTTTTGTATATGAGCCATATTGTACATTTTACGTTACAGCGTGGCTTGAAAGCATGACAATTTTTTGGAGGGCACTGGAAGGACGATTAAAGGTGTCTGAATGGGCTGCGGTGTCTTGTTGTTTTGTTGCACACTGATGTCCCCTGGCGGCAGATTGGAACAACGGCACTGCTGTTTTCTCATTGCAGTGTATGCAGACCATTTTTAAACCACGCAAGATCCAAAGCAGAAATGCGTTTATTTTATTTTATTTTATTTTATTTTTTTAAAGAAAAGTCAGTGCTGGTGAAATATGAATATGTTCATAAGGTTTGTGGTGTCATTTGACTGTTACATACAGATTTAAATTTTTCCCAAAATACAGGAAAATATATTTCTTATGGTTAAAGGCCTGTTATTAATATTTCATTGTATTGTGCAACATTTAATGAGTGAATTAGAAATGTCCTTTATCTGGACCTTTCCTCTTTTGTCTGTTTTTGTACTCTGCTATGTCTACCAGGTAACAAAAAAAAAAAAAATCATTAATCACAGGGTTTATTTTCTTTATCCTATCCAGATGTGTCATTCACACAATGCTTTTGATTGTAATCCAGCATGCTTGTGAGTCAACAGAAACCAGTCAACCGTTGTACCATCACATCATTGCTGCGGTGCTGTTTGTTATCATTCAAACTTGCTTATTACACTCCCTAGCAACTCATACAGGTGTGTCCAGGATCCGCCCCATATGACGATATGAGTCAGCTCAAGTCTGAGTGTGTGTGTGTGTCTGCATGAACAGGTGTGATGCTGTTCTGTCTGTCGGTGTCTGTAACATAAACCAGCTAGTGACACATGAGCTGCAAAACGCTATCACCGCAGTTTCAGTTTAATGTGCTCATATACTGTGATCCAATAAGATAACATATCCTGATCAAAAACATAGGATAACCTTTCACAGAGACAGAAAGAACCATCCTGATAGTGTTTTAGTGCAGTTTGGATTCAAAGTCTAACACAGAGTAAATGTTTGATTTATTCCTTAGGGGTTATTGTCAAAGTAAGTAAAGCAATAAAATCATAGACAATGAGGATGATTGTGGATACTATCACTGCAAAATGATAAACACACATCATGACATTAAAGCATCTTGGTTTTAAAATTCTTGCAAATATTGTTGAAGAAAAGAAATGACAAAAAAAAAGTAAGCGCATTATGAAATAGCCTTTTTTGGGAACTGACTACTAAGGCATGGTCATTATGCTGTTTCTGGCTAAGGTCATGTCCTCTGTTATAGTGTCAGGAATTTGGGGGAGTTTAACGACCTGCTAAAGGATTGGCCTTTTCAAGGCTAATTATGCTTATTTTTTAGCAGAGTTTCTGTTTTTCTGTTGCTCAGTTAACAAGCGTGGCAATCCCGGATCTCTGACTCATGCACTACAGAATTTTGTTTTTTGTTTGTCTTGTAAGTTATCTTGAGGAAATGTCTCCCTTACAGTATTGTTCTGCACACTGGAAAGTCTGAAGAACCATCTGTGTGGACAACAGGTTAATTGGTGACACAGTGTCACTTGCCTGCAGTTAAATAAACCAGCTGTCAGGGTTCTTTTCCTGTTTACTCAGCGCATGATGTCAGCATCAGGAAATGATATCAAATGTGTGAGGTTACAGTATTAGCTGGTATCAGGGTAAGTGTGACTTATTAGACATAATGTTGGAGTGTATTTGGATTAACCTGGTCTAAACCTCAACTGGTTGAGTGAACTCCTATAATGCTCTTTTCAAGTGTATATTTTTATTCAGCTTTTGTAGGCTCGTTGTATTTGATTTAGTGACCTTTACATCGTGTGTTCTAGCAAAGCCCACGATGGATTTGAGAGCTGGAAACAAACATTAGGTTAAATATTTACTATAAGCTGGACTAAAGAGAAAGTCAACAGCCTGCTTACTTTCACCAGCGTCTCTTCCATGTATATCTAAATGAATCATGCAGACGGAAAGAATAAAGGGTGGCTTCTCCACTGCACGATGACAGATGAGTATTACCAAATCTGACTTAATGAACTGTGTCTGCAGTAGTTGCAACACCTTGACTTCACTGATGCAACAGAAAGATTCCAGAAGGATTATCCTGCAGGGTAAAATGTAAGATTATCTCATGACAGAGTAAAGAAAGTCCACCATCCCAGTCTTCACTTTATTGCTTTTAAAACAAAAGCTGTTACTAGACTGGTTTTAGAAAAGCCGTACAAGCTCAGTCTCGCAGTGTCTTTTGTTTGGGTATCATGTATCACACACACACACACACACACACACACACACACACACAACCAACCCACCTGAGCTTCGATGTAGGGTGTGTCTTTCCAGAGTAGGACTCTGGACTTTCGGGAAACATTTATTATTACATATTCATTTTGTGCTGCCTTGCATTTAGAAATGAAACCATATCTCGGTGAAACATTTGCACTACTGCTGAAAATATTTTGCACAGGCAAGCTATGCCAAGTTTGTCAAGCGCAATCAAAAAGTTTGACGTGGGAAACTAAGTGACTTAAAATGGTATAAATTCCAGTTTAGGGCGTTGGCTCCTTAAAGTCACCGGCTCATTGTTGAATGGGCGTCCATGCCTCCGTCTATTCCCAACTATCTCCACCTCCCTGTTATCGCATGTCTGCGGGTACGTCGAGGAGTAGGTATGTGTCCGTTGGCTATAGGTCAGGGTTAAAACGCCAGAGGGCACACTCGATCAGCAAAGTGAGCTATTGTTACTTTCTTCTGCTGAAAAGATCATTGCAGGCACTTTACGTGATATATTGTCCTCATGAGATCTATCTATCTATATTTACTTTTATCACCTATCAGCAAAATAAGATAAAATCACATTCCATAAAGGGATTGCACCTACAAATTTGCACCATCTTTTTTAAAACGTTGCCTCACACGGGCACTGTAGGGGTGTACCCCTCCCTACTATGCCTCTTTGTCTTTCTCACACCCTTTTACTCTTCAGAGCTCAGACACTCCGTCCTTTGCATTGTGTGCAAAAAATAGACAACAGGACTAAAAGAAGGGACAGCTACCCCCCCCTCCCCCTCAAAAAAAAAGGGTGAGAAATTAAAGTGTGTTCTTGAACACTTCTGGAAAACCATGGACTCAAATGGAATTCATTCTGACCTCAAGAATGTTGAACTCAGGATGACAAATTCTTCATGTAACCACAATCTCCATGCACTCCGCTGGGGATTCAGTGAGCTGATTGCATTGCGTCTTAATTACTGTCAGCACTTGCCAGGCTTTCATTTAAATAGATTTTTGTTCTGTATAAAAGAGGCAAGGAGCAAACAGGAGGACAGAAGGAGCTATTAATTGTGGGAAGAAAAAGAGTTACAGTTAGCCCTAAAGATCAATAAAGTAACAGAGAGGCTTCACAAGCACACAAAAAACATTTTTTAATTCATTTCATGGAAAATGTGAATTGAGCGACACTACACAGGATAAACGGAATAGCAAAATATATAATGTAAACCTATGTGATTATTGGAGTCAGGTTAGTCCCCCCGCCCTCCCCAGCTCTACTGCGTAAAGTTGGACCTCTACTGTACTTTATAATTCTATCCCGTGGTATTACAACATAAAATACGCACTTTCTGCAGAGTGAAAGGACATGCCCAGCACTTATCTTCCCACACAGGACTGTGTTCGCTTGTGTTTCGTAAACACACCAAGGTGTGGTTTCTTTAGTCCAAAAGCAGGCAGCTTCCGTCTATTCTCAACACACCATTATCTGCGCAACAGGAGACGGGGCGGGGAGAGGCGCAAGGTCTGTCCGCTGTCCGGACAGCAGAGAAGAAAGACATCGAAAAAGTTATTATTTTAAAAAAAAATTTAAACATAGAGAGCTACCCCAAATAAACTCATAAACAATGAGTCTGTACGGATCCAATTCAAAACTGCCCATGACCGGCATGAGCAGAAGTACTTCACGACCGGAGCTGTCGAATTACAGAAACGACGTGTTCGTCGGTGGAAACGGCTTCCAAGGGGAATACCAAGTAGGGGACGGCGGATTCACCTACACCAACTTCTCCAGGCACTCTGTGCACGGCGGAGGTGTCGGAGGGCAGAACATACAAGTTAGCATGGGTGGGGGCGGTGGTGCTATCAGGTAAGTGCCCTGAAATCACCTGTTGCTTTTGAGAGGCTTCAGTAGTGGGAAAACTGTCGGTGTATTTGTAATTGTGAAGTGTAAAATGCATACGAATATACGACGTAGAAAAAGAGCCCGGGTCTTACGTGACGCACCAAAAAAAAAAAAAAGAAAAGAAAAGAAAGGCCACTGAGAATGGAATTAGCTGGGAGAAAACGAAACTAATTTACATACTATGCAGGGTTTTGTCAACTGATTACTGGCAAGTTGGGAGCATTTATTTATTTATTTATTTATTCTGATGAAGTAGTTCTTAAATTATATCATTAAAAATGTAATCAAGCAGATAACTGGGGGGATCACTGGAAACCCACCTTTGATTAGAACAGGCACACATAAAATGGAAACTGTACAGCACAGCGCAGTTGTGTTGTTGGCCTGCTTTAGCGGTTAAAACTAGTCTTTCGTCAGACAAAATGCACAGCCTCGACCTCCTTACCAGAGTCGTCATTTTCTCATCTGCCCTAGGAATATGTACCCAAGTAATCCTGATATGTTGCACAATGTCCCGAGTCACATCACACCCTTGACACATCCTCCCACTACTGTAATTCAATATGACGTCAGCACCTAAGACTGTCGAGCTATTTCACTTTCAATGATGTGTTGAAATAAAAAATAAAAAATACTATGTGGTGGATGTGGTGGAGCTGAAAGATTACAGCATCTGTTTTTCCCTTTTGCACTAATCGCTCCTTTGTCGTCTCCATAACTACTGTGGACTGGAATGAAATGCAGACTAGTCATTTTTAAGTCCTTTTTATTTCATTGCGTCTGTTCACTTCAGTTTCCGTGAAATTCAACTATCCTTTAAGAAGAACAACTACAACTCAGCAATTCACAGCATCTCTCTTTGAAACTTTCTGTACCCAAAGCATTAAAAATCCCCAGAACCTAGCATTCCTTTTCTTCATTTTTACCTCTCCTGCTTACGATGTTACAAGTTGTTTACAATCATGTTAAACAGATTTTCTCTGTGTACATAAAGAAATAAATACCGCTTCATTGTTTTCTGAATAATAATCCCTTTTCCCCATGTGTAGTGCAAATGCTATTCAGCAAAAAGCCGCATTCTTGCAACAACAGTGTCACGATCACCTGGAAAGAGCCAAAGCCATTCTCCGGACTGTAAGTATTGCTGACATATTACGCTGAACCCAACAGATTTGACTTGTTTTTTTAACCTTTGGTTATAGGGAAAAGAGTATAGAATTTAAGTCTTCTTAATTTAGGTGTGACATTAGTTTAATGCAATTTTGCAGCATGTAAGATATCAGTGTGTGTTTTGTGTGATTTTATAGGGGGGTTCCATGAAGGATGCTGAGAGGTTTTTATATCTTGCTGAAGAATCCATCGAGCAGCTGAGGACCTGTGGCCAAACCATGAATCAATTGCGTATGCCAAATGGTATTTTCAGAAGGTAAAACAACATGCAGTATGTTTGTCTTTGCAAAGTGCAGGTGTCTTGGTTTGCATGCATTAATTCATTACTCTGTAGCAGTATGAGTAATCCTGAATACACTTTTGCATATGTATGTGGGCTTAGCTGCTACCCATAATTTTTTGTAGTTCAAAACAAAGCATATATAGAGATTGCATGCTCTTATAAGCAGCATGCGTATCAGTGTTCATTTTGAAACATTCAAAGCATTTTTTTTCTTTTTTTGTAAAACTCTGCAGCGTCGAACAGTTCCAGCACATGCATGCCGCTATCGCTCAGCAGCTTGTGGGCAGCGTGACTATAAGACGAAATAGAGGCAGTGGAAGCTTTGATGGGGGGAAATTCTTTAACGATGCTATGGCCTGGATTTCCCAACAAAAGGTGAGCCCCGCATGTTTAGAGACAATAAAATACACAACAAATATATGCTGCATGGTTAAACTCAGCCATGTGATAGGCTCGTGATCTCTGCAGAGTACCCCGCCTCCCTTTCAGGGATCTTTGTACCACTTTATAACATGCAAAAACTTTAGAAATCAGTTGTCACAATCACAGTTTTTGCATACCGATTCCTTCTTACTAGCATCAGAATCCGTGTCTGACGCTTTTAGGGTCATCGTGCGAGTTAAGCTGTTTGTCCTGGCTGAATAATTGTAACTCTTTGAGTATGCATGCCTACGTGGGTGCACTAATGTGCATCATTTTTATGCAAAAGAAGGAAGGGGAGGTTGTGCTCTTTCTCTATCAGTCTTTCTGACCACTCGTAACTGAAACCATCTGGACAAAACCTGCCAAAACCTGATACGTGAGTGAAAGAAGCCGAGAGGGGTGCAGGAGGATTGAAACAAAGCAGGGGAGAGAGTGCCACTGATAGACAGGGAGAGAGAGCAAGAGAAAGAGAGAGGTAGAAATAAATAGAGCAGGAAAAGAGAGAGTGAAAAAACTGTGGC
>VUQG01007828.1:30467-43743 GCA_015106755.1 Etia nguti
AACTGTGGCAGCAAAAAGTAAAGGAGTGTGATATATGACACCCTTCACTGAGTCAGTTGCTATTGGACAGGGCAGTTTAGCCTATCTCTTAACATGCTCGTGGGAAAATGGCCTCCCCAGACCGCTCACCTCACCAGAAACACACCCTATTATTCATTCAGCTTGTCCAGCCTCACCCTTCTGTGTGTCATAATTCATTTACCTGCTGTCAAAACATATTTTCTGTATCAGTTTATGCATACTGGGCATTGCTTTTCTTAAATAGCTACAAAGCTAGAGACAGATCACCTAATGTGGCCTTGTGCTGCTAGTCAGTCTTTCATCTAATGTGCTGACATTCCAGTACATGCCTTTGTTGACCTTTTCCTGTTAGACTTTAAACCATGCTGGTTAATGTCAGACCCTTTGTCTGTAGCTTCAGTTAAGTTTTCATAAAAGCAAAAGGGAGTGGAACGAGGACAAAAGTCTTAAGAGCGAGGCGAGAGAGAGAGAGAGAGAAAGAAAAACATTCAAGTAAAGAACAGAGACTGACTTGAGTTGGTTTGCTGGCAGAGCTCCTATCAAAGCTGAGGGCTTTCAACATGGGGGGGAATAGTTGGAATAGTTGCTTAACAATGCACTTAATGATTTTATACTGACACCTAGAGGATCTACAGGGTAGGTAAATAAATCAAGACATGAATTGTACTGTATTATTTCCAGCATTTATTACTTAATAAACCTTGATAGGTCCAAGCATTTGGGTATTCCATAAAACACTTTAATTTCCAGTTCAGTGTGTAGTTTAGCATGTTAGATAAACTGTTATTCTTCATCTTATAGCGCATGGTTGAGACTGCTCCATGGGGAGATGACTCCGCTACCATAGAAAAGCAAATCCTAAGTCACAACAGCTTCCACAGCTCCATTCAAAGGAGCTCAGAAGTGGAACGTGCCAGAGATGAACTGGTAAGTTTTCTTAATGACAAACTACGCTATGAAGTTTGTCATTAAGCTTTTCTTTTAGCTCAGAGGTTATTCTTTAAAACATAAAAATAAGGAGATTGCCTCGACCATGCCATTCTTTGCATTAGGAGTGCATTAATGGTGCAAAAGAAGAAAATCAGGGGAGGGAGCCAATCTGACAGTTAACTGAATAACAGAAAAATAGAACTGAATACCATAATGCATCCTTCTTGAGTTACTTAATGTTTTGTTATTAAGTGTTGCATTTGTAGCGTAATGTGATATTATTGTATTGTAAGTTACCCCTTGTTTTCTATTCCTGCCGTGCATCATTTATATACAAAAACTAAGTGTTTTTGTGGGCATTTTCGAAATAGAGCTAAATTAAACATCTCTTTCTTTAGAGTGCAAATGGTGAAAAGTACCACCTCTCCCTACTGGACCAAGAATGGGAAAGCCTGATGGTAAAAACAATAATAACAACACCAATAAACCTAAATAAATAAATAACCTCTTGGAAACATGTTTTAGTTTGTCCCGAGTTTTTAGTTTTCACATTATTATCATTATTATAATTTGAAATTTGCCTCGTTTCAGAAAATGTCCCACAGCCGTCTGAGTCAGCTGCGTGACCTTCAGAAGATCATCGAGGAGATCTCCCAGGCCATCATGTGGGTGAACGAGAGAGAGGAGGAGGAACTAGTCTTTGACTGGGGAGACAAAAACATCGACTTTTACATTCCCAAGAAGCAAGAGAGCTACTCTGTGAGAATCGCCTTTTCCCTTTTCTTTGTGTCTTGTGTGTTGTGGTTCTCTGGGCATTGTGGAGTCCTTACTTTCTGTTTTGTTTTGTTTTTTGACAGAGGCTGATGAGAGACCTGGAGGAGAAGGAGAAAGAGTTAAACAAGCTGAAGGTGAAATCAGACGGCCTTCTGGCCAACAACCATCCTGCCTCTGATAAGATTGATGTAAGGTGTTTTGGTCTCATTATCATTTTAGTTTCAAACAGTGCATTATTCTGCGGTTTTGTGCTGAGGTCTCCATTTGCGCCCGCAGGCCTACATGGACACCTTACAGACCCAGTGGAGCTGGCTTCTGCAGATCACTAAATGCATCCATGTTCATTTGAAAGAGAATTCTGCCTACAGCCAAGTAAATGCTCATCTCTACCTCTGGTTTGATTTTTTTTAAAAAAAGAAAGAAAAAAGAAGGCATATAGCCTTGTATGTTTTTATGTAACTAATAACAAACCTTTATTCCTCAGTTTTTCAAGGAGGCCAATGAGACCTATACGAAGCTACAGAAGCAGCATGAGACAATTCGAAGCAAATTCACTTGTGACAGGAACACGCCCCTGGACAAACTCACTGAACTCCTGAAAAACCTGGAGGTATCATTTTATAGTACTTGGTTACAATACCACAGGAAACACCTAAATGGATTTTCCTGTACAAGCTAAACTTAAAACTACTTTTTTCCTCTTAAGTGACATGGGAATCTTTCAGGACTATATAAAAGAATCTAACTTTATTATAGCTCAGTTAAGAACCTCAATCTGATCTCACACAGACAGAGAAAGCACGCATCATGGAGAATAAGAGGCAGGTCCAAAGTCTGGTCAGCAAGTCTAAGACCATTGTCAGGCTGAAGCCTCGCAACCCCGAGGACAAGAGCAGCGGCCCGATCATGGTCCAGGCCTTATGTGACTTTAAACAAGACCAGGTAAGATACATGTTTATGCCCACCCACACACAGGCATAGAATAGAAGAGTTAAATCTTACAGGTATAATTCAGTGTGACTTGCGTGTTTCAGAAAGGTATTATGAAAGGAAATGAGGGCATCCTGAAGGACAACTCGCAGCGCAGCAAGTGGCTTGTGACGGGGCCAGGAGGTCTCGACATGATGATTCCCTCAGTGTGCCTGCTCATCCCCCCGCCAAACCCCCTCAGCATCGGAATCGCCACCAAGTAAGAAACATTCAGCCATGTGGAAGAAAGCAGATCAGATATAATCTGAGAAAATCCTGCTCACACTTTCATTTACTCTGTTGAAGCTCATCTTATTCTTCTGTTCTGTAGAATGCAATGCTTTGGATGCATTGTGGGGCATTTTTTTTTTCTGCAGTTTTGCTTTATCCAGTTCTGCCTTGTGGTGACCTAGTCATAATTTTTTCTACATTTGCAGTTTCTTTTAAAAGGTGACTGTTTGCTTGTGCCGTTCCCCAGAAATGAGCAGTATTATGAAGCCATCATGAGCATCTGGAATCAACTCTTCATCAACATCAAGAGTCTCATTTCCTGGCAGTATTGCCTGAAAGACATCGATTACATCAACTCTCTCACCCTCACCATGGTAAGATCACAAGTAACATTAAAATGAAATATTGTATTCATACTAAGCAAAGTTTGTGTTTGCTTCTGTTTCCATTGTTTCATTGTGCCTGGTGCTTTGTCTAACCCTTCTCAACTGTCCTGCAGCTGTCAAAGATGCGTCCTGAGGAATACCGCAGCGTCATCAAAGGACTGGAGACTCATTACCAGGAGTTCCTGCGTACCAGTCAAGGTTCTGAAATGTTTGGGGAAGAGGAAAAGAAATTAATCCAGGGCAACTTTGACAAGGCCCAGGCCCACTATGATACACTGATCATCCAGCTGCCTGGCTACAGTGAGTTTAAATTCTCTTTGCCCTATTCCTACGACTGTAACTGTTACTTTGGATTGTTATGCCCTTTTTCAGTATAGTAATTTACTGTCACTTTACTTCTAGTTACAATAGTCTGCTTTAGCATGCTAGCAGAGTTGGCTTTAAGCAGCAGGATTTAACTATGAATAAAAATTACTTATATTTACTTATATTAATCTTAATCAGTATTTTATAATCAGTTTATATTCTGGAGTTTAGCAGTTGTACTAGTCATTATGGGCCACCATTAAAAGTGTAAAATGAAAATCCAAAACCAAAGACCAGGGTGTATGCTTCACCCATGAATGTTGTATAAGGGCGAACCAGCACAATTCTTTGAAGTTGATTTTTTTTAAGAAACTCGTGCCTTTATATCAATAAATTCATCTTTGTCATATTTTCCACCATTCAATAAAGGGGAAAAAGAGATGAAGCCTGAATCCTCAAAAGTGGAAAAGGTCAAGGTGCCCAAAACCTCTTCACCACCGAGTTCCTCCTTCAACCTTACACTGCTCACTAGTCTGCAAGAGCTTCGACGCAGGCTGGAGTTGGCTGAATCCGGTCTTACCAGTCATCTCCACATTCCTCTGGGGGATAACAGTGTGTATGAGTGCTCAGTGCATATTCAGAAGCTCCAGGTAATTCATTCTTGTAAAGTATAAATAAAATATACAAAATATAGATAACACTCACATTATATTATATAAGATCCTTTACAGTCTATTAGTGATGATAGCTTCATGAAACCCTCATTTTGGAGAAAAAAACGGAAGATTTCAAGATTTGATTTAACTGAATATCAGATAATATTAATTTCTAGGCTATGCACCAAGACCTGGACTCAATTTACGATGAGTACTTGCGCCTCCGAGAGTTGATTACAAAGCAGCTGGAAGGGATTCCTGCGGACTCGGAGCAAGCCAAGTTCCTTCGCTCTGAACTAGATGTAATCAGCCAAAAACTTGCAGGCCTGCAGGATCTCCAGTCAACCTATCTTCAGAGGTACAATATATATTCATTCTGTCATGGATGAGTAAATGCTGTAAACAAAAACAAAAAAAGTGATAAAGTGTAGGAACAGAAGTTTTAGTTGTTCTTACAAGTTCAATATCCTTAACATTATTTTTTAATGTCCTGACTACATTTTTGCAACAGACTGTCAGCACTTAAGGCCTTGCTTCAGAGCCTTATCCAGGTCGAAGATATCATTAAAGTTCACGAGGCCCGACTGACCGAGAAGGAGACCAGCTCTCTGGATCCTCGGGAGCTGGAAAACCAGCGGCTCACACTAAAGGTTTGATACACATTTTACATTTTCACAAGTGTTGTCTCTTGCTCTGCTGAAATGTAATCCTTCTCTGAGCTTCCATCTGTATCTTAGAATTGTATCATCTAAATGGGCTAGAGCAAAAAGTACATAAATAAATAAATCATGTCAGCCTGTATTCCAATGCCAGTATGTCTGTGGTAGAGTAATATAGGCTACTAATATGAGTTGAATGATATAAAAATACTGTACTTCTTAATTAGCTTTTAAGCTTTCTTTGAAAGCAAGTTGCTCTACAGATTATAATTCGGAGCCAGTATAAAATAGCTCATCAGGCTATAAAATGTGTTATAACAATGTTATAATACTGGTCATTTTTCTGCGTCATGAGTTGTTGCTATTTCTACTCTTTTTTCTTTTCTTTTTTTTTGTATGAAATAACTAGATGCAAATGTCTGCTTTTGCCTCGAGTTACGATTTTTTTTAAATATATATATCAAAATTATGACATACATTGTCCAAGTGTGCAGCATCAGTTTTAAAAATGTAACGTGGTTTAGATAAATGGTTCTAAGTATTATTTTTTGTCTGTTATTCTGTATTGTAGCAAATGAAGATTGATTTGGAACAGAAAAGAGACCTGCTGACATCTATGGAGTCTGAGCTTTCTAAAGCAGTGCACTTGAATGGTCAAATTTCTGACTCCTTCCACAAATGCGACATAGATTTATCCAAGTACTCAGACTCGGTAGGTCAGTTGACTGACCGCTGGCGCCGCATCCAATCACAGATAGATAGCAGGTATGGTAGAATAATTTGTCCATGTTCACATTGCTCCAATACTTATCTTTTCTGTGTCGCCCATTCAACATTGCTGGTAACAGCACTAAAAATATTCTTTCATTCCTTCCACTTCCTCTTCCTTCAGAGTGTGGGACCTGGAGAAGCAGGAGAATCAGTTAAAGCATTATCAACAGGGCAGCACTTCCCTGGAACGGTGGATAGACAATGCCAGGAAGCGCCAGGACACCCTTCAGACCGTTAAGATCAGTGACATCCAGACCCTAATGGACCACCTCAATCAGCAGAAGGTATGTCTTTCTCTGTTTACATCATTTTGACTTGGAAATATCTACCATTTACTGCTATGTGTTTCATGGATTTTGTATTATTCAGCAACAACTGTATGTGTTTTTTTATGTATAGGCGCTTCACAATGAAATCAAAGGAAAGAAGGAGAAAGTAGAGGATGTACAGAAAAATGCAGACACATGTGCTGCCTCTATAAAGGTTGGTAGTTGATTTTAAAATACAGTTATACATCTACAAGTGTGCTAGAGTAGACAGCACAAATGAAAGTTCATATTGCGTTGTATGTTTTCAGGACTATGAGGTGCAGCTGGCTTCCTACAGTTCAGGCCTGGAAACTCTTCTTAATGTTCCCATCAAGAGAACTATGCTGCAGTCCCCTGCTTCTGCTGTCAGACAAGAGGTCTGAACATTGGCCCAAATACTTTGCTCTAATCACCTTTTCATATGCATATTTAGAAATATTTTAACTTTATGTTTATTGTGAGCGTTACCATTGTTATTATTGCACATTTGGAAACCAAATTAGCCATTGAGTATTTTTGAAGTTATTGATTAATTGCCATTTGTTTGTTGAATTGAACAGTGGTTACTTTCTTTATAGGTTTATATTATATAATTAAAGTTACTCTCTTATTTCTTTGGGTCCTTTAATCATTACAAAATTGCTCATCATCAATTTTCATCTGTTAATTTTGTCTCATCAGGCCGGTGACTTACAGACTCATTATATAGAGCTACTTACCCGCTCTAGTGACTACTACAAGTTCTTAGGGGAGTTGCTGAAGAACATGGAAGAGCTGAAGGTGGTTACTGAATTTGCATATTGTCCTTTAAAAACTAGTACTTCTGTTAATTAATGATATTTTAATAATATGATTCTAATATTAGAAAAAGAATGAATTATAAATTAAAAAACAGGTTTATGTAAGAGTATGACAGGATGTAACTGATGTGCTTTCTGTTTTCGCCCTTTCTTTTCTCAGATGAGGAACACCAAGATTGAGATGCTTGAGGAGGAACTGAGGCGTCTGAAGGAGGACCTCAATGATCGTAACCAGAAAAACAAGTCTCTGGAGGATGCCATGGCCCAGTATAAGATGGAGCTTAGTCAGTTACAAGATCAAGTCATTTGTACTGAGGAAGTGAAGAGAACCTCAGTATTACAGGTTAATGCTGCCAAGGAGAGCCTGGACAGCACACAGAGCAAGCTTCATGAGCTTAATGATGAGCTGACGCGTATTAAATACCAACTTGATGAAGAAAAACGGAAAAGGAGGCTGGCAGAGGAGCGCTACAACAGCCAACAAGAGGAGTATGAAGGGGCTGTTCGCCGCAGACAGAAAGAACTGGAAGAACTAAGCTGGACTAAGATTGACTTAGAAAAGGCCGTGAAAGACAAGGAACGTGAGCTTGAGAGGATGAAGATGCAGCTGGAGGAGGAGGCGGCACGTCGACGAAATGCTGAATCTGAAATGTCAAAGGTAAGAACACAGTGCACCCAGGAGATTAGTCAACTTAAGCAGACATACGAGACAGAGATCCACGTTACCAAGACCACAATCCTGAAAGCATCACAGCAGAAAGAAGAAGATGCAGCAGAGCTGAGGCTGCAACTTGAAAGACTCACTGCTGAGAAGAGAGATCTAGAGGAGGAGCTGAGGAGAATGAGGCTGGCAATTGGTCATGCAGAGGAGCAGAAAAGCAGGGCAGAGCAGGAGGTCAACCAGCAGAGGGCCTCAGTGGCACAAGAGACTAGGGTGCGCAGTGAGCTGGAGGTGCAGCTGATAACACTCACGCAGCAGAGAGAAGAGAATGAGCTCAAATTGAAGGAAGCCACCAGAAACAATCAGGAAAAGTCCCGGCAAATCAGCATGCTAACATTTAACCTGGAGGAAGAAGGGAAGAAGAGGAGAACTCTGGAGTTGGAAATAAATCACCTGAAACAAGCTGAGGCAGAGCTGAAGGCAAAGAACACTTCCTATCAGGAGACAATTAACAAACTGAAAGTATCTGAGCAGGAGATCCGTATCACTCGAGTGGAGCTGGAAAAACAGACCACTGAGAAAACTAAGGCTGAGCAGAATTATGCCAGGCTGCAGAGCCGTGTCAGGGAACTTCAAAGCTCTCTGGATGGGAAAGAAGCTGAGCTGGCAAAGCAGAAGCAGGCAACTCAGGAAGAGTTTACTCGTAGAAAACGAATGGAGGCTGAGTTGGAGAGGATGACACATACTTGCAGAGAACATACCACCACAATTAGCTCGCTAAAATCTATTCAGATAGAGGCTTCCACCTCTGGGAGAAAGTATGAGCAGGATCTCAAGGCTCTTCAGGAGGCTCTGGATAAGAGTCTGAGGGATCACAAAGCCACCAAGGAGGAACTGGCAGGTGTAACAGCCGAGCTGAAGACACAGAAACAGAAGCTCCAGCAGGAATTGACCCGTATTCATGAACTAAACCTGCGTAATGAAAGCCTTTATAAGACCATTGAGGAGAAGAGCCGCCAACTTAATGAGTACACCATGGAGATCGAGAAGCTGAAGACTCTGACACAGAACCTGACAAAGGAGAGACTAAAATTGGAGGAGGAGCTGAGAACCGTTAGACAAGAGAGAGACGAGATGAAGCTCAGCAAAGATGCTATTGATGGAGAAAGTGCTACTCAGATTTCAGCCTTGCATGTCCAGCTCCAGAGTAGCATCAAGAGGACATCAGAGCTCCAGGGTCTCATCAATGACCTCACCAACGAGAGAGAAAAGCTTAAATCGGAAATAAACAAATTCCAAAAGCAGTCAATTGAGGTATTTTTGATTGTACTGACGGATCATTACCATATAATCATCACATCTAATTTATATCGCTCCTTGCATGACTTGGTATACATGCAATAAAAGTGAGCCTGATATCAGAGTAGTCGTCTATAATTTGTGATTTGCTTCTTTTAGCTTAGCATTTTGCATGTTTTCACTTACTTACAAAATAGCTATGCATTTCATTTACCCATTCACTTATGGCACTTATGAACTTCATTCATACCATTAAACAGTTTAACACTAACATGCTGGTATGTACACATATGTGCTTTAGTTCAGACAGGCCTAACAAATGAAGGACATCTAATTTAATTTAAATTGTTTGTATTCTATATGTGGGAAAATGTCTTGTATACATGACAACATACTTTCTTATGTCTTCACAGACATCGGTTGTGGTGCAAGAATCCCAAAGCAAATACAGTGAGCTGCTGTTGGAGAAGGATAGTTTGCTGTCCAGAATTAAATTATTGGAGCAAGACAAGAATCGTCAGTTGCGGTTAGAAGAGGAGCTCAATCGCATCAAGGTCACACTGGAGTCCGAGCGTCGAAACAAACAGCAGCTGCAGGAGGAGAAAAATTCAATTTTCAAGGAGCTAAGCACTATAAAGAGCCAGTATGAGCTGAAAAGTTCTCAGATTAGGCAGTGTGAGTCAGACAGAGATAGGACTGATCGAGAGAGGCTTTCCCTCAAGAGCGAGATCGAGAGGCTCACGAGGGAGCTAACGAGTATTGAAGAGAGGTACAAGAGCCGTCTGTTGAGTTCAGAGAAAGAGGCAAAAGAGCTGGCTCTCAAGAAGGAGTCCCTGGAAAGAGAAATACGCAGACTGCAGCAGAGGCCCAACACTCTGAGTAGGCAGACCCAGACAGATGAGAAGGTCCAAACCATTGATCCTTCAAAGCTTCTGTTTGACGGGGTGCGCCGCAAAGTTACAGCCCATCAGCTTTGCGACTGCGGTATCATTAGTAAAGCTACTCTAGATCAGCTCCTAAAGGGAAGAAAGACAGTGAGTGAGGTAGCTGCAGACATCCAGGTTAACCTTAAGGGCAGTGGCATCATTGCTGGTATGACATCTACTTCTCAACGGAAAATCGCATTCACTGAAGCCAAAAACAAGAATATGCTCAGCCCAGAGAGTGCCCTTAAGCTTCTGGAAGCTCAGGCAGCAACAGGCTACATAGTGGATCCTGCATTTAATGAGAAGATGCCTGTGGATACTGCCTGTTCAAGAGGGATTGTAGACACAGAAGACAGAGATGCCTTGTTGAAAGCTGAAGCTGCTAGCACAGGTTTCAAAGATCCATACTCTGGCAAAGTGTTATCTGTGGGTCAGGCTTGCAGACAAGGCCACATAGACAAAGAGACAACCATCCGCTTGCTCCAGGCTCAAGAGTCTGTTGGGGGTATACTGGATCCTGTTTTGGGTGTCTTCCTACCAAAAGATCTGGCCTTGGACCGCAATCTTATTGATGAGGACCTCTACAGGGCTCTGACTAAAAAACCAACCTGCTATCTGGATCCAACAACTGGACAGAAGACAACTTACAATGACCTTCGCATGAAGTGTACAGTGGAACCTGTTTCTGGCTTGCTTCTGATCTGTGGTCCAGAAAAGCCCTTGACAGTGAAAGGTCTCCGTGGTGAAGTCTCTGTCTCGGAACTCGTCAAATCTGAACTTCTGGATGAAACTGACTTGCAGAAGCTGAGTCAGGGCAAACTCACTAGCAGAGACATTGAAGATAAACTAAAGACCTATCTCCATGGCTCTACCTGTATTGCTGGGATCTATGATGAAGCCAATGACAGAATACTACCTTTTTATCAGGCAATGAAGGAGGGTCTGCTTATGAGAGGCACCACGTTGGAGCTTCTTGAGGCTCAGGCTGCTTCTGGCTTCATAGTTGATCCAGTCAACAATGTTTTTTTGACAGTGGAAGACGCCAGCAAGAGGTGTCTGATAGGGAAGGAGTTTAAGAGCAAGCTGTTGTCTGCAGAGAAGGCAGTAATAGGATACAGAGACCCAGCCACAGGAAAGACTATATCCCTCTTCCAAGCTATTGAGAAAGATCTTATTGAGAAAGGTCATGGAATCCGACTGCTCGAGGCTCAGATTGCCAGTGGTGGGATTATTGACCCCAAAGAGAGCCATCGTATTGATGTTGCTGTTGCCTATAAGAGGGGATACTTTGATAAGGAGATGAATGAAATCTTATCTTATGAAGGGGATGACACAAAGGGATTCTTTGATCCTAATACCAAGGAGAACCTGACATATCTTCAGCTGAAGGAAAGATGCATCAAAGATGAAAAAACAGGTCTTATACTGCTGCCACTAAGAGACAAGAGAAAGCCCCAGAAGACGCAGGAAAGCCGCACAAATATCCTACGCAAGAGGCGGGTTGTAATCGTCGATCCAGACACTGGGCTTGAAATGTCAGTGAGGGAGGCCTACCACCGTGAGCTGATTGACTACGATACTTTCCTGGACTTGTCAGAGCAGGAGTGCGAGTGGGAGGAAATAACTATCACGGGGTCAGATGGCTCTGCACGCTTGGTTATAGTAGATAGAAAAACTGGAATCCAACATGATATTCAGGACTGCCTAGAGCGAGGTGTGATTAACCAGAGCACTTTGGATCAGTATCGTGCTGGAACAATGACCTTGACCCAATTTGCTGACGAAATTGCCAGCAGAAGCAGCAGCCTTGAAATGACCATTGCGGCCAGCAATGTTGATGACATGATCACCTGCAGCAGCCCCACCCACGCAACACCATCTTCTCCTACTGTCCGTAAACGCTTCAACAGTATATCTATTACAGTCTCTCCCCCTGAGATGTTTGATGACCACAGCCCTGTGGGGGCTATATTTGACACAGAGACCTTGGAGAAAATAACTGTTAGTGAAGCGCTTAGAAGAGGCATAGTTGACACTCTTACAGCACAGAGGTTGCTGGAGGCCCAGGCATGCACAGGTGGTATCATCAACCCTGCTACTGGTGAGAGACTGTCACTGCAAGATGCTGTCCATCAGAGCATCATTGATGAAAGCATGGCCAGTAAACTGAAACCTGCCCAGAAAGCTTATGTTGGCTTTGAGGATGTGAAGACTAAAAGAAGGATGTCTGCGGCAGAGGCAGTCAAGGAGACATGGCTGCCTTATGAGGCTGGCCAAAGATTTTTGGAGTTTCAGTACCTGACAGGGGGCCTGATAGAACCTGGCACTGGACGTCGCGTCAGTATTGAAGAGGCTATCCGCAGAAGTTGGCTAGATGGTCAGGGGGCCCAGAAGCTTCAAGACACTCGGAGCCACCAGAAGAACCTGACCTGTCCCAAGACTAAACTGAAAATATCCTACAAAGAAGCCATGGACAGCTGCATGGTGGAGGAAAGCAATGGTATGAAGATGCTGCAAGCCTCGTCTGTGTCTACCAAGGGAATCAGCAGCCCTTACAATGTCTCTAACCCAGGATCTCGCTCTGGCTCAAGGGCTGGGTCTCGTACCGGCTCGAGGAGTGGATCTCGTAGAGGCAGTGTGGATTACACCTCTACTATGACCTTTACATCCACCAGCAGTACCGTTTATAGTTCTAACACACACTTTTAATTCACACCACAAAATGATAATAATTAATCGCATAAGAGTAGCATGTCCTTTGCAGTTTGCTTTTTTATAACCATTTGCTTTTCAAAAAAAAAAAAAAAGAAGTATTATACTTAAAAGATTGGGGAGATGTTTTGTTTTTGTTTGGGGGTTTTTTAGACCTGTTTTGTTTTTTTGTTTTTAGGTTGTAATGATTGAAAGTTTCAATATTAGATGCTGAGTGCTATTTACACCTTTATCATAATAGATTTTTAATAGATAGAACCTTATTTCAGTTCATTTTCCTACATGATTGCTTTTTATAACAATATATAATAAATGCCTGTTGATTTTGTCTTTAACATGACCTCTGAATAAATGTTGCTTTTGTTGCGTTGTGAGGTCATGGCAGGTTAATTCATGCATTTTTGAGAGAACTTTTTTGTTGTTGTTAATTTCAAATCCTGAGGTTTAGCTTAAAATATATGTTATACATTGCAATACAACATATTTTACATTGTAACTGTAGAAAATTATTGCTACTAAAATGCTCTTGCCCGCTATCAAAATAAAGTTGTCACAGAATTTTACATGCCTTTTTGTCCTGGTTCATTTAAATTAGCTGTTGCATGTATGAGAAGAAGTTAGCTAGACAGCATTGTTTCTAAGTATGACTCTGATTGTAATGCTAAAGTTGAACTTGGATCCCTGTTTAAATGCAACTCACTATTTTACCCTTACACAGATTGAGAGTGAAGTTTTACTCTTTAGTTGCTCGATGGTAGCTTGAAATATCTGTTAATAAAATAAATAAATAAATAAATAAAAGTTCACCAGCAGTACATGAGACATCATGAAAAAAAAAAAAAAAAAAAAAAATAATATTTAAATAAA
>VUQG01007828.1:43763-58620 GCA_015106755.1 Etia nguti
AAAATAAAATATATAATAAAAAAAAAAAAAAAAAAAAAAAAAAAAAAAAAAAAAAAAAAAAAAAAAAAAAAAAAAAAAAAAAAAAAAAAAAAAGAGATATCATGAAAGAAAATTACCAAGATTTCCTTCTAAAGGAGGTTGATTTGGACCACTGGAGATCCTTATAATCTGTGTGAGTAATTTGAACTTGGTCTATGTTAGCCTAATAAAGTGACTATTGTAAAAAAAAAACTTAAAAAAACAAAACATGGTTTGAATATTTGTAATACACCCATGAACTACTGAGGAAATAAAATGTACATTTATGAAGCATTAAAAAGTTGTAGCTTAATTTAAACTTGCTTATAAAGGTTTTTTAAAAAGTAGGTTATAATTTCTTGCAATTATGTATTTCATTATGTTATGAATATGTATTTACTTGTACAGCAACCATGAAAGGTGATTATGTGGGTGGGGGTGGCAGGAAGTTAAAGCCTGTGTATGAGTAGTGAGGGTGAGAACAAATGGAAGGGGGCAGAGGGAGGAGGCCAAAGCTAGGGGAGGTAGGTTGAAAGGGGAGGGAAGAAGGCAGACACCCACGGCGGAGCGGTAGGAGGACTATCCCATGCCAGGACTTGTGGCGGCTGCAGCGGTATCCTGGACTAGAAGAAGTGTTTTGGAGGCATAGGAGAAATAGCAGCAGAAGCTTTTCCTTTTTTTTTCAGGATACGAGCAAGCTTTCATTCTATTACCAGCAGTTACAGAAAGAAGCGAAAACACCCCCTGGGTCCAAGCAAACTCCGAATAGCCAGAGAGCGCATTCCAGCAGAGGAAAATGAGCCTCCCAGCCCGCAGTAAGCCTGTTTGACGGCTGAGGGCTCTTTGAGACTCCGGACTTTATCATATTCTTTTCTTTCTACAGCTTAAACTTACATTAAAAAAGGAGGAAAAGAAGACCCCCCCCCCCAAAAAAAAACAAAAAAAAACAAGTCGTCGCTTTCACTTTAAAAAGGTAAGACATGGTGTAACGAAATAGTTCGCCAGAAGAAGACAAGAGTTTTAAGTCCGGCTGGTCAGCGCTTTAAAAAGTGGGATGAGACTTCCACTCTGTGGAGAACTTTTCAACAGTCACACTGCAGTGAGATCGTCCAGAGAGTAAAACAGGGCAATGCTTTGTATTTACTTTGGCTAGAAACAGGGTGTGTGCGCGCGCGCGCTTGTGTGTGTGTGTGTGTGTCTGTGCGCGCTCTGGTGTAAAAATTCTGAAAACAGGGAAGCGAGTCATTCATTCTGATCTGATTTTTTTTAATGTGTTTATTTTTACATCATGCTTTTAAATAGAACCATTTAAATGCCTTTAACTGAAACTTCATAAAGTCGGGCTTAGGAGAGTCTTTTTAGCGTTTCCCCCAGTGGATTGTATTCTGCAGTAGCTATAATTTGGGGTTCCTTGCTGTTGTGGGCTATGGTCTGCTGAAGACCTTTTATAATTTGAAACATATGGGACTATTCTCGTGGAGGACTTGCGTCCAGGAGTCCAGAAAGCTTCCAAAGAGATAGGGCCTACCTTTCTGTTTGGGGTGTTGTACTCGTGGACAAATATTCGAGAGACACGACTGATTAAGAAAGTTCGTCTTTTTTCTTTCTGTCTGTCTTTTGAGCTACAGCTTCTGTATGATATGTGCAGCCTTAAGGCTATGATTCTCAGGCAGCCATCGTTGATGACATGCACAAGTGCCCTTACATGATAGCAGCTACAGCTCCTCTTCACCTGAATATTGCTTTCCTCCTTTCCCTCCAGTGAAGAGTCTAGGTCTCCCTGCATTTACACCCTCTTGCAACTAACTTGTGAGTTGTTGTGAGCATTTTGCAGGCTGAACTCTTCCAAGATTTGGTTTAATTTAGAGTTGCATGACTAAAATCTACCCCTCCAGGTGAAAAGAAATGAGTCAGAAACACAGAGTTATTTTTTTTTTCATGACTGGTAACAGGAGGCACTTAGAAAGGGCTGGCAGAGCAACACATGAATGGGGATCCCGATAGTGTAGTTTGGACAGGTGGGTTGGCAGAGGGTTGGGACTGTGTACTGTAAGCAGAACACTCTGATCCCAGCATGAGACAGAGCAGTGGGGCATTTCATTTTGTCACAGCACCACTCTCTGTACATGTGCAAGTCATTAAACAGAGAGGAGACCTGGAGAACGATGGAGAATGAAAGCAATAAAGTGGCAAAAATTGTTTTAAAGAAAAAGAGAGGGTGGGGGGATAGAAAAAGGGAGAGTGCTAACGTAATCCATTCTGGAGCACATTCCACGCTGACCCTGGGATTGAAAATGGTAATTAGGGACTGCTTTAGGAGCCTTCTGGGTGCACAGATTTGCTCAGAGCCAGGGCTGTCATTTTTATTTCCTTCAAAATGCATCGTGAAAATGTGAGACAAATACATGCTAGAGTTCCAGAGTTACAAAATAAACGTACTAAAAATACTCTGCATCCACGTCTGTGGCTTTTTTCAATAGTTCTCAGGGCTTGTTTATTTCAGGCCTTCAGCAGTGAATGGGTGTCAAAGCCACAGCATAAACATACAGAGCCCCTAACAGGAAAAGGCCAGAACAAACTGTGGCCTTGTCCTTCTCTGGGCTCTTAAAGCCTGTCATGTCTCTGTGAGCATGTTATTCCACAGCATGGTGCCCCACTCATGCCAAATATGAATACATGGCGGTTTTCGAATGGTGAAGCTGATGGTATCAGAGTTATTAGAAGGGTGTTAGATGTAATCGCTAAATATTGTCAGGGGACTCCAGCCACACGACAGGGGGAGAAAAAAACATGGGTTCTGCCGGCTGGATAGGGCATGAAAAAGTCTTTTGTACCGGACAAAGAAAGAATTAAAGCTAAAGTGTAGCTAAATGTAGTGTAGGAAAACATTGTCCAGCAGCAGCCTGCAGGCAGCCAGACTTCCTGAAGCATTTTATGGCGCTTTAGGTGTTACTTAGGTTTGCAGACAACAGCTTCGAAGGCTGTTAATCTTTCCATATTCTCCCAAAGAGACAGCAGTGTTATGTATTTGTACCTGCTTTTTCCATAGGTATATAATAGAGGGCTTCTGCGTGCTGGGAAGTTTTGAGGTTTATCACCTCAACTTTGGCTGAAGCTTCGCTCATTCTGTACCAGATAAAGCAAGTTTGATGATTTTTTTTTTGTTTTGTTTTGTTTCAGGCCCATCATTTCAGTTTAATTGACCTGTGAAAATATTCAAGCTGTCTCAAAAATGGAGGCTGCTGCCGCAGCATGTCAATCACAGGACTGAAGTTTGAGCCAACAGAACCAATTTGGGAGTGTGAATGGGGGAAGGGATGCCCTGATTGCTTTCATATGTGCGCTTTTTTTCGTTTCGCTCCGTCTCATCTTGTTTCTTAGTGATTTGCAAGCTATCCGCTTAACTATGCATTGGGGAATTCAGTTAGGTAATACCCATTTGTTTTGGATCCTAATAATGGCTTGTAATACAAATTTGTCATATTTTCGACAGGCTTTTACAGGCAAGATAATAAATCCAAATGGAAATAATGCATTGATTAGTTCTGAAAATCACATATCCTGCACAAATTTTAAAGCTTAAGGTTTATTTGTCATTGTAGCAGTGATGTTTTCAGAAAAAAATAATATGCAGCATTCACCCTAAACTTGGAAATTACATTTTTTATTTCTTTAATGTCAACAAGCCTATTTCTCTGTGCTGTAGATCGTCTTCTGCTAGTTTGTGCACATATTATGTTGCATTTTAAATTCACTAATTGAAAATCCAGTTAGGGATGCTGTGGACAGCTTAATCACAAAGTTGCACACAAATCAGTTTAGTTGCTGAGGCTCTGCAGAGTCTTATTATTTGTGAGTGACAAGTATGTAAAGTTTTTGCCAACCCTTGTTACCACAATAGACTTTAAAATAAACAGCCATGAGGTCATTGCTCACATGATCAGGCTGTGATTTAACCCACAGGGCTTGCCCATGTCTGGATACAGAGACGATCCTCATTAGTTTTTATACCCTATTCGACGATGCCGCTTCTTTTATCTCCTGGTTCACCTGCTCGTGCAGAGTGGAAGATTCCATGTGGTGGCCAGGTGACGGGTGTGGCCCATTAAAGAGGCCTTCATCCCAGCACGCTTCACCGTACTCTCCTCAACATTTCATTACTCATAAAGGAATGTTTGATTAATTTATTTTCAGCGAGGTTCCAGGTAAGAAAGGGATTTGGAATGAGTCCTAAGTGATGGTCATGCGTGTGTGAACGTGGCTGACAGCAGCAATGCAGCCTAGTCAAGCACCTACCTGCAAGGGTTGGAGCTTGGGGAGCCAGACACACCCTAATCCCCCAACATCCTGACCTTAGTAAACCTGTTGCAGCTTGTTCACCTTAAAACCTGGCAACCTCGAATCTCTCTCCGTCTCCCGCACTCCTCTACCAGCCTTGCTCTCACAGTGCCATGGGTGGGCTCTGGATTTGAGTTCCTTGGTACTGCTTATTCTGTCTTTGTGAGCTAATGCTGTGCCTCAAACCAGGAACAAAAGCAGTCAGTGCAAATTAAAGACCAATTATCTTTAGTGCGTGCTGGGGCAAGCTGCTCTCGGTGGACTGAGTGAAGGGTGGGAGAATTGAGAGGAAGATGTTGATTACTGCAGTGCCGCTGCACATGAACGTTTCATATGAAAAATCGAATACTACTTAGAATTTCTGTCACGTGTTATGTCATTTTGGCTACATTTGTGCATCTTTAGAGATGGGGTCCACCCATTTCAACTGGGTGGAAACCTTTCTTTTTTCACTCTGTTTAGTCCTATTAAATTTGGTGGTATAATTAAAAATTTATTAGTTTCTTGTTGGAAAATATGCAGATTTTTTTTTTTTTTAACTTTTGAACAAAGCCAGACTAAAGCTTCATTTTTTTACTCGATGAACTTAAAAGTTATGTCTCTAAAGAAGAAGAGAACGTGTTAAAGTGTTCCTTTAAAATCCAATTATACTGCTTCTTGCAGAAAATTGAGCCAGTATCATTCTTTGGCACTCCTGGGTCACACTAATGTTAAATGTTGGTTAAGTTGATACCTTTTCCACACAGTTAGCACAGTACTTTGACACTCAAAATATTACTGTGCCTTCTTCCCATTGCCATGCCCTGGACGCAGAGCTGACATCCTGGCCTGTCTGTTCATTAATTTCCCATTAGTCAACAGTTTTTCCTTAAAGTCACTAGGGAAATAAACTAACCCGGTCATTAGCTTCAACGACCTGAGGACCTGAGCGCCTCCTCCACCAACACACACACTCACAAAAACACAGCACAGTCCCTACCAGTGATGACCTCTTCACATGGCCTCTTTCATTCCGCTCTGAGGGTTCATTTAAGCCATGGCTACACTGTCCCTGATTTATGGCTCCCTCACTGTGCCCCTTCAAAGTGATGGGCTGTAGCCTGCAGTCGTCTCAGAGTTAATTAATGGACGCATTCTCGACAGGATCGTTTAATCACAACAAACAATCGGGTTCAGTCAAGAAGAGCGATGATGATATCTTTGGCAGCTTTAGCAATGTGCTTCTGTTTTTGTGAGTGTGCTTGTGAAAAATTTTATATTTGGGGGAAAAAAAGTCAGATTCTGTTGAACATTAGTCTCTTACAAATGCAAGACAGGAGTATAAATTATTTCTTAACCCAGGATTTGGTTTCATTTACTGACAGTTTTCTGTTTATAAAATTTAACATAACACAATTTTTAAAAAAACCACAAAAAAAAAACCCCCTAGATCTCAATTCTTAATTAATTAACTCATCACTGATAGGAAGTTAAATTGAAAGACTGATCAGTATTGGCTTTAATTTAGAACGTAAGAGCACATGAAGAAAGAAAGAAACAAAGGTTAAGAATTGGAGACTTTAATTCATCAAAGACAAATATGCAAATATCAATGAATTGGTTATCGTCTGTCTTAATTTTGGAAGGATTTTACTCCCTTTTAATTTGAAAATTTCTTGTCACACGCAGGAGACAGAACTCTGTAACCAAGCTGGACTTCAGTCTGTAAAGACTTAGGTTTTCCACACTAACTTATGACAAGAGGTCAGTTGGCACCAACTTGCTACTCTCTTGCTGCCAAGCCGTACAGAGTGACAAAGAGGCCGTACTAAGATGACGAGATAGGCAGCAAGAGAATAGTCTGTTGGATGTGTTGAGTAGCAGTGGGACACTGGCTCTTCCTAGACCACCATAGCAGGAAGTTCATGGCCATGAGGTCACAGGGACACGGCGTCACTCAGGGATTTACAGAAACTGGTTTCAACCGGAGTTCTTTGAAAGTTTTTTCTTTGTCTTTGTCATTGTTGCTGTGGATCACTGACTGCGGTTCCTAGATTGCTCATGTCCAGTCTTCTGGACATGTGTCTTTTTGCAGTCCAGAGAAGTTAATTATCTGTCATGCTCAAAAGGTTAAAAAGATTGAGATATCTTGTATCGTCTAAGAGAGTACAGTATCTGTGGCACACACTGCTGACCGTTGCTGTGTAAACACGGTATGCTGTGTCATACAATCTGGCATTGAAGTCATTTCCTAAAGTTATCTATGAGAACATGTACACAATGACAAAAGCTGAGGACTTTGACCATCAAATATTGACTTGAGTCACCTGCAGTGCTGTGAGACTGAAGGGCTTTTTCCCTCTTGTGTATCTGCTTGGATATTTTTTAACAGGAAAGCCAAAGATTCATAATGGAGGAGGGATATGAACTCGACCTGACGTATATCACAGAGCGTATCATAGCTGTGTCCTTCCCCCGGGGGTGCTCCGAGGAGATCTACTCACACAACCTGAAGGATGTCACGCGAATGCTCAAGTCCAAGCATGCAGACAATTACCTGGTCAGTGCCGGTCCATTTGCTGCTCTCCCCTGGAAATGTGCTGTAACTGTGTTGAAAGTGTTGAAAGGTGGTGGGCTTTCATGTAATGTTGACTTGATCCCAGAGTGATTTCATGCATTTGTAAGAACTTTTGTTAAGGAAGAATGCAGAAATCTTAGAGACAACATTTTAAGACGTGTGCTTTGTTGTGTTATGTTTTCTTTAGATCATCAACCTGTCAGAGAAAAGACAAGATCTCTCTAGAATGAACCCAAAGGTAAGGCATCTGGCATTTACTTCAGATAGCGCAACTGTACACCTCTGTCAGTCTACTTGATTAACTCAGGCTAGTGAGCTAATGTGAGCAAGATATTATTGATTTGTAAAGCATAGGGACAGAGGATGAGTCTTTGGTTGTGAGAGATAGTGTGTGTGTGTTTGTTCACAGTCTCTAATGGTGTTCTTTTTAGACCCTGGATACAGGCTGGCCTGACCTGCATGCTCCACCTTTGGATAAGATCTGCACCATTTGTAAGGCCATGGAGAGCTGGCTCAATGCTGATCCCCTACATGTGGTTGTTATACACTGCAGGGTGAGCACCTACAGAACTTTTATACAAATATAATATTGTAAAACATAAACAACACAACAGTTTAAGACTAAGTGTGATTTGATCAGATTTGGTTAACATCTACTGAACAGTCCACCAGCTGTCATGAGAATGTGGTTTTAAATGTTTGCTGAATGTGGGTAAGTGCAAACCAGTGAAAAGAAAAACACAAAATAAGCAGAAAACAGTTATGTGAAATAAACAATGTGGTTCTGCAGTGTGGTGCGAAAGTCTCAAGGCACCTGTTCATTTTTATGTTTTGCTAGGAAAATAAGAAATAGGTACAGTGATTTATTGGAATATGTGCAAAAATGCTTGGAAATACAGAAAAAAAACAGAGTTTGTCCAGTTCTAACAAACTTGAATGCCAGTATTTGCTATGACAAGCTTAATTCTTTGACACAGCCAGAATTCGATTAGTCAAACTTTCTTCTAATTTCTATAACTGGTCCTCAGGAATAGTTCTACAGGCATCTTGAAGGACATTCAAAATTCTTTTTTGGATGTTCTCTGTCAAGATGATCCCAAGCTGCTTCAGTAATATTGAGGTCGGGGCTCTGGGGAGGTGACTCCATGACTGATAGTGTTCCATATTGCATTTTTCTATGCAGGTACGCTTTTACTGTATTTGCAGTGTGTTTGGGATCAGTGTCATTGTAAACAAAACAAAAAATTTTTTTAAATGAAACTGTCGTCAATCAGATGCTTTCCAGGTGGTATTAGATGACTGATCAAAATCTGATGGTATTTTTCTGCAGTCATAATTTCATAAATTTTGATAAGATCCCCAACACCATTGGCTGAAAGGGTCCGTCATACCCTGAAAATACCTCCACCGTGCCTCACAGATTGCTGTAAACACTCACTCTACGACAGTTTGGCCACCTACGTACAACAGATGAAACTAAAAATCTCAAATTTGCCCCTCATTTTCTGTTAGGTTGTTGTGTAATTTGGCACACCTCAGCCTTTTCTCTCTGTTTGCCTTAATTAAGAAGGGCTTCTCGACTGCCACCCTTCATCCACTGAGACCATTTCTGATGAGGATTTCACAAACAACAGATGGATCAACTGAAGGGCAGATGATCTGCTGTAGATAGTTTTTTGGTTTTTTTTTAGTCTTGCCACTTTTCCGTTTGTCCTCCACTTGTCTAGTTTCCATATTTCAGCTATAAGCTCTTTAGAAATTTGCTTATTTGTGTAAAAACTATGAATATATATATAATTGTGTTATCCCTGGCAGTTTGCTCATAATAATATCTCTAAAGATAAAATATAAACTTGGTTCTTTGCTAAGTTGTCTGTTATGTGTATACCCAACACTGGTTCATCCCTTAAGTTGCTACATTTTTACACTTGAATGATTCCTAGGTCAGTGTTAAATGGGTTAGCAAACATACAAAAAACATTCATCTGAAAATAGTCAAGTACAAGGACTGGACTGAAAACGAATAAGCAGCGAATATCCAAAGGAAAGCTTTGAAAGACCTTCAGAAAGCCTGGAGAAATGTTGCTCAAGACTACCTTAAATAATTTTATCTTAAAAACAATATTTAATCTTTGCAAAAAGAAAGTCTGGTTCAGTGGAAGCAAAATATAAAAGAAATGAGAGGTGACTTTTGGACAATACTGTACGTTTGGCTGGAACTTGTGTTTACGAAGACTGTGGGGGGCCTTTTGGCTTTGGTTTCATTTTTAGTAAAACTGCTGGTGCTGCGTGTGTAGTGAATCATCTCCTGTTTTGTTTTTTGTTTTTTTTAGGGTGGCAAGGGTCGAATTGGCGTTGTCATCTCGTCATTTGTGCATTTCACTGACGTGTCAGCCAGGTAACCAACACCATGTGTCACAGTTCTCATGTTTTGTTACTATAAATGATGTTTTTTTCTTTTTGCTCTGAAGTCATGATTTATCGTAATAGGTGCAACCGCTCACTTCTGGCGGTGAAGCAGTATGAACAACAAACCACAACAGTTCACGAAGACCCGATATGTTGTGTTTTTGTAGACGATAAGCAATGTCAAACCAACCACCAGGGGTTTATTCACCTCCTTTAATTTCGGGTTAAGTTGAATCAGAAAGTGAGTCAAAAGAAAAGTCACTTCTTTCAGATTCAAAGAAAAGCCACATAATTTAAGCAATGAATCACCCTGTATTGAATTGCATGAATCAACTTAGAAACATGTTAGTTACTTAAATGCCTTCTGGCCACAGTGTCAGTTTCAATGTATTTTTTTTTAATCATGAAGAAAACGGATTATAATTTTCTAACCGTTGTCAAGCAAGCAAATTCGGAAGTGCCGAAGCTTTAAGTAAAGGCTGATATTGACACGACCTGCTGTTATGGCAGTGCTTAGATTCTGTCTGCACACAGCAGACAGTGTGGCATGGCCATATATTGGCTCTTAATTCAGACAGTCTCTGCTTTTCTTAGCACTTACTTCCCACTGAGGAATACCATTGCAGTAAGGTGAATGTGAAAGACAGGGGGCAAAAGAGAGGTGGAGAAAGAGATAGGAAAACACAATGGGACAGATTTACAATGGAATAGATTCCGGGGTGGTGGGGGGGTAGATGAGCGAGATGGCCGATGACAGTAACAGAGCTTTGGTGAAAGGGCTCCAGAGCCTGTTGGTTTTAGGTCTGTCTGAATAGCCAAGCTGCGCACACACTCTGGCCTCTCTGTGTCCTCCTCTCCCCCTCTGTGTTTACTTAAAGCTGGCATTCCCTTCCTCTCTGTTGGAATCCTCTGTTTCTCTGGTTACTTTCCCTCTTGTCTATGCATGTATGCATCTGTGTGTGTGTGTGTGTGTCTCTGTGTATGTATGCATTGCCTTAATTGGATGTTACAGTTCACACTATTCAATTATAGAGGAGAGTATAATCTTTCTCTTGAGTCATAATTACCTAAAGCGTTTTACGTGTCTCTCTCTCTCTGTCAAAGTGCTGACCAGGCGTTGGACCGCTTCGCCATGAGGAAATACTACGATGATAAGGTCTCAGCTCTGATGACACCTTCACAGAAGCGGTAAGACCCAAAACATAAGCACGCCCTTCTGTTTGGTAATAGAGCTCTAGCAGTGTGTTTGGCTCCTCATTGACCCACGTCTCCATCCAAACAATCAGATCCCAGGCCCAGCTGATACCATACAATTCATTCAGTCCCCATGCTGTTTGTTTACTTTTTGAGCTGACAGCTAGTCATTGTTTATCATTTTAATAGGATCCCATGGTAACCTGATGTAATCTTAAACTCACATATATCGCTCACACTCATGGCTCTTGGGCAAAACTGGTTTATCATTTCTGTCTAGTCTCTGTGCTTATCAGTGATAAACAGTAATGACGACAGTTAGTGTTTTCTAGAGATACTAGACAGCAGATTTTGATTTATTTCAACAGAGTCGTCCTGGCCGTTTTCTTTTTTTTCACATATTTAACATGAGCAAAGCTGATGTGGCATTCTCACCTTGCAAAAAAGCCAAAAGGCCTGTTTTCCAAAATGCTAAAGTGCTGTCAGGTTTGGAAAAAATATCTTAGCGATGTCACTTTACCTGTGAAAAATACATCTTTTTGAAGAAAGGTCTGTAATAGAATCAGGGGTATTTACCAGGCAAGGTCAATGTAATGAAAAGATATTATCAAGTTGCATTATGGGAGTTGAATGAGCCAACATTTGGAGACTGACTCTAGTGGCTAAAAGACAGGATATCTTGGCTTCAATGAACAATGACATTGTTCCTTTTATATCTCACTTTTCAGTGCCCCTTCCCACTGAATATGTAATACTAAATCACTGAAGTAATACAAAGTCTTGTGTAATGTTGATATCCACCTCCGCTTTCCTCTCAGGTATGTTTGGATCCTCAACAGCCTGCTAAGCGGATCCATGAAGATCAATGCCTCCCCCTTGTTCTTGCACTGCGTCATCCTTCATGGGATTCCAGATTTCAACTCCGCAAGAGGTTAAACACATATTGTTTATCACTGTATATAGTTTCAAAGAAAATACCATCACTTCTAGCATGGTACAAAGGAAGGAATTCAGTGACAGCCACATCAGAGTTCGAGGGGTAAACAAAAGTGGAGTCTGATTGGAACCGTCTCTCTCTTTTTCCAACTCTCACAAGCATGCTCAAACAGATAGAGGTTGTTTACATAAACAGAACTGAAGAAATGAACTTCCCAGTTCCCAGTAAAACCATGGGAACACACACATGCGCATTTTCGTGTGTACACGTAAATTGCTGTTTTCGCTAATTTTACTGGAACAACAAAAAGGTTTTCATCACATCGTGGAGCTCAAATCCCTTTCTCACAGCAGCAGCTTATCACACTTCAGCTGTGAGCAAAACAAGCCTGGATGCGTCTCCTGAATATTTTAGCTAACTGGCTTCTCGAGGTCTTGATAAGAAGGAACCTGTGACTAACATTTATAAAACACTTTGTCCTTTTTTTATATAGTATGCTGTCCTTACATCAAGGTCTACCAGGGAATGCAAGCAGTGTATTCATCTGGAGTCTAGTAAGTAGCTTACACATGTGGTACAGTAATTTGAACATTATAGTTTACTTCAAAGTATGTTGGAAGGCTTTAAAGCAGTTTTCTGTTTTAGTTAGTTTAATGTTAATTTGAATTAGTTACTGCTTTCTGTAAATATCTGTAATTGCTTCCACACTCTGGCTCCATGTGACAGACTTCTCTGTTGTTTTTGTTCAAGTCACATTGGTCCAGGCCACAGAGACCGTGTATGCATCATGCTGGAGCCTGCGCAGCTCCTAAAAGGGGACATCATGGTAGGGAAAAAAACAAACTCTGTTTTCAGACATTGCGAAATCTGTGCTTTTGTAGTCATCGTGACATTTGTTTGTTTTGTCTCTTGTAGATTAAATGCTATCATAAAAGTGAGGTGACTTCAGAGCGTGAGGTTATTTTCCGGGTGCAGTTTCACACGGGAGCAGTACAGGGTTACAACCTGATGTTTGAAAAAGAGGACATGGAGACTGCCAACAAAGGTAGAGCTAGAAAAAAAAATCCCATGAACAGATCTCATCACCCTACTCATAGTAAACAGCAACTCCTCTACTCTACACAACATCTGCGAGGTTCAGCTTGAACTTAATTTAGACATGCTGCTTTTAGACCAATAATTTGGTTTCCCCAAACATGTTACAATTACCGAGAGAGCTGCAAACTAACAGTAACTTTCATCTTACTGGTTCTGGCTCTCATTTACACACTTTTCTCCTTTGTGCTGTCAATTCAGATCCCAGATTTCCAGATTATGGTAAAGTGGAGCTGGTTTTCTCCGAGGGACCAGAGAAGATCCCAGGTAGACTTCTAACCCTTTATCTTTATTTAAAGTTACGACAGGGGGTAGTAGGAAAATTTAAAAAGCAGATGCAGTGCTCTCTCCTACTTTTACGTGCTATCCTGTGCTCTGGTCTTCTCCCTCTGCCCCCTGATGAGAAGGGAAATGTAGTGTGAAGTGTGTGCTGACAGAGAGGCAAAGAAGCGCAGCATGTGCTGCAACAGAGGCCCCACAAACTATGTGGGGCCTCTGTGCAGGTCTGATATACAATGAAATGTATATATTTCTATTGTCTGTTCTGTTTCAGATTAAGTCTTTTGGTCATTAGCCATATTGTGGTGGCACTTTCTATTACAGCTTGGTAATAATGTGGTACCTGAGGGGTATTAAGAAGGTAATAATATGGAAATAGCAAGTTATTAACACTTAAATGCCAAGTATACCTAGTAATAACTAGGTAATATGTTGTGTCAACAGTGGTTATACTTGAGTAATATTACACTGAAATTTACATAACTAGGAAAGAAGTGTGGCAACAAACTGTGCATTGGTTGACAAAACTACATTTAAGCATGTGAATTTTTATATACTGAAATATACTGAATACTAATATTAGTTGATTGTGCTTTGTTTCTCCTCTAACGAAGCAGTTTAAATATTGTGCTTGCTGCTGTGGCTAATGACGTGGACAATGAGCAGTAGTTTATGTGTAATAACCAGCAATCATGACTGTAAAATAGAAAACTTCACATTTCTACTAATATTTCCTGCATTTAAAAACCTAGGACTCCAAAAATATGTTAGTATTTGCTAAGTGTAAATAAATAATAATGAATCAAGTGTAGGTTTATGCCTATTTTATACTATACAAATTATTTGTTGCTAGACTAATAGAATATAGGCCATGGCCATGCTTTTTAATAATAAAACAATTTCTTTGAATATGAATTTGAGTTTTCATGCGTAATAGCATTTAGCTTGTTTGAACTTACATATGCTTCCAAGGTTACCAAGCTGTAATAGAAAGAGCTACAAATAATATTTCTGGTGGTGATTTGGGGTCTTAAATAAAAACTTTAATTTATTTTAACTTAGTTTGTAGTTGTCCCACAAATTAAATAAAACTGATTCTTTAAAACAAATAAAAATGTTCAGAAATGACATGGCTTTCCTGCTATTAGATTAACGAGAAGGGTCAGCGCTACTTTCCGGTCACTTTACGATATAGATGACGCTACAGCCATCTAGCTTAACATAGCATAAAAACTGGACAGTAATGGGCTTTTTTTGTTTTGTTTTGTTTTTTTTATTCCAGGTGCTGACAAGTGGAAAAACGGAGGAGATGTTATTGTGGACTACAACACAGCAGATCCTCTAACTCGCTGGGACTCGTACCAGAACATCTGTGATGGCGAAGGTACTGTTGTGATGCCTCAGTGGTCTTTACGTGACTCACGAGACTAGTATTCATCCAATTTTATTTCCTTATCATTTTCCCAGCTTTCAGTGCGTTCTTTCTCTTTTACATTTACATGAACACATGCATCCTTTTTTTTCCTCTCTCTTGGTTATTAACCCCTCTTGACAGGGCCTGTTGTGCATGTTAGTGAGTGGCTACAGCGTGATCGCAATAATATCCACGCACAGTCACCGCTACATGTTATGGGTGTTTATATAGGAGTGTGACTTCAATCCAAGTTATGACATTTTCTAAGCTAAACTTTTACCATGATGGAAATGGCATGGAGTGTATCTGTGTGAGGGATAGGGAGGATTGTTGTTGTATGCAGGAAATGCTGGGTTCAAAGGAAGAGCAGTCAGTTCTCAGGAGATTTCTGTTTTGTTGTTTCATGAAATGAATAGGCATGCTTTAACCCACTCACACATACACACTCTCACTACTGCCCACACACACACACACACACACACATATATATATATATATATATATATATATATATATATATATATATATATATATATACTCACACACACATATACACACACACACACATAAAAATATATATATATATATTTTGTTTTTTTTTTTTAACTTATACCTT
>VUQG01007828.1:58978-76219 GCA_015106755.1 Etia nguti
CCAATAGATTTCTTCATGCTCATTTCTGGGAATGCAATAAAAACACAACCACTCAAGTTTAAGAATTCATCAAAGCAAAGCAAAGACAACAACAAAGAAGCATTTTTTTCTATTGCCTTGATTCCCGAGCATTCATGTGGGATATTTACAGCCTTATTTTTCTCATGTAAACACTAAATTTGAGAAGCAAGACTGGGAGCTTTGTTGGAATTCTACATCCACTTACCACCCCGTCTTCTGGCAGGACTAGGACTCTGCGAGGCTGTCACTCAGAGCTTCTTCAGGAGGAGGAAGTCTAGGAAACGTTTGTCACTTTAGTGCTAAGGTTTTGAAAAGAAAGCCTCATTTACTTCAGTGGCTTTTCTTCAATCGTCAGTGTGTGTTTATCCCCTTGTGTGAATTGATGGCTAACAAATTGTTAATTCAAGAAAGGGTGTTGACTGCTTTTTTTTAATGTATGTGGCTGACAGTTGATTTTTTTTTTTTTTTTAATTTAAATAGAAAGGGGGATATCCATGGATATATCTCCTCTTTGCTGTAATAATCCAGTGTTGTCAGCATTTTTCATTTGACCTTTTCCCTAAGTAAAATGCACTTCTGTAAAATCTGGTCACAGCAACAAATATATAATGTCCTAATTATAACATGGAATACAAATAGTTCAAAAATGTTAGCCCACATTAAATGAAAGCAGATCCTGTAAAAGTTGATCAAATGGTTTTGAAAAGGCTCTTTTGATTCCTATAATCCTCAGACAAATTAACTAAAAAACTGGATAGATGTCTTTTTTAAAATGTCTTTTTAAATCATAGACGGTTACATTTTGTTTTTGTTTTTGTTTTGAAGTGATCGTATTTGGACTTGAGGGTGAAGTGTCAAAATTAACAAATTAACTACACAGCAAGCTGTGTTATTTGCCAAATTACATTCAATTTATTAATTAATAATTAATTTTTAAAAAGCTCCAAAAGGCAAAAATCCTATAAAAAAGTTTGAAAGGTCAAGTTCAGTGACATATTAGTTGAGTGTCTAGTGTTTCTTTCCCCAGTAAAGTTGAGCATCTTAACATGAGATGGAGGATTGACTCATATTTGGAAGAAGCCTCAAGTGGCCATCGCATGAACTTTAATTTTCAACACTCGTGCACTGGTTTTATTTTTAAGTACTCAGAGGAGGTCACTTTGCCATCATGTGGGAATGGCTACATATCATTCCTGCAATTGGGAATGGCTGGATTGCAAGGGCTGGTGAAGTGTGGAGAATCTCAACTTAACTAAGTATAGTGAGTTTTAGGAAAGACTAGCATCAGATATACACCTATAAAATGAAACCTTTGACGTAAGCCACTGAAAGACTGTATCTCTTCTGTTTCTGAGTACTGTGTTGACCATGTCAACTTAGTGGGAGATATCTCCAAAACTAAGAAAATAAAACTTTCCTCATGGTGAGATACTGCCAGGGTTGAGTATTGTTCAATAATAGTCATTATTTGTTCATCTCTTTGCACAGTGGAATTTAAAGTGATTCCCTGTGTGCAGCAGTATACAGATCGTAGGCACATGTAGATGGCTGGGTGGAAGCAAATGAGGATGGATGCTCATCATCATTATGCATTTGACTCACATTTTTGGCATTCGTGGGGTGCGGGATGGTAGTAACTGAGAAGGAATGGAAAGGGTTGGGTAATTGCATAGGCATACACAACCAGACCTCCTCCTGTGATACAAAAGCAGCTGGAGGAGCAGTCCTGGTTTTGCTGCTTTCGTGCACTGTAATTGGTAGATTATTCAGAGACTGACCATACCACAACAGCCAAAATGATGAATGCTTGATGTAAATGGTTTGACTGATTTTCTTAGGTTTGCTACCTAAGAACACATTTGGTGAACCATCTATGGCTTTCTTAATGTCAAGATTGGTAAAACTGTTTTGAAAACAATGCGTGAACCCCGTAATTGGGTTTGAGGCACATCTGTTTCTTGCCTGCATTGTGCATGAGGGCATCAGGCGTGTAATTTCACGACACACGAGAGTAAAAGAAAAACAAACTTGGCTGCCACTTTTTGTGAAATTTGCCCCGAGCTCCCCGCAGAAGCTAATGACTGCTTTAATTAAAAAGTGTCTTTTTGAGGAGCGAAAATTTCTTGAAGTACAAGAATGTTGTTTTCATTCTTTGATCTTCTCTGGCCTGCCCTCTCTCTTTTCTTTCATTCCCTGATTTTTTTTTTCTTGCCCCTCTTCTCTCCCCAATGGGGTAGTTCCCTAATGCAGGGCAAGAGGTTGAGGCGGGCTGGTTTCCTTCAGCCCGCCTCAGCTCCTTAGTCCCGCCTCACTTGTTTACATTCCTCTGCCCTTATTTGGAGAACTCAAGGTCCCCCTCGCCACCACCACCACCCCAGCCCTCCCTCTTCCCTTGTATAGAGTGCAAACACCTTCCTGGCAGTGAAAGAAAGCAGGGCCAACTTATTCGAAGTCTCTGAATTTGCCCCTTACGATTACCTGCGTGTTAAAAGCAATGTCTGCTCCTCCTGCATTCATCGCCTGTTCTGCTCTTCAAGTTTTATTTCACCGGAGGCTGGGATTGTCTTGTTTGCTTACCTGGCAGGGACAGTGAAGGTAAGAGATTTTATTCTGGAGCCAAATGGGTGGCCATGAAGGAGGAGGCAAGGTGGGGGGGGTTGATGAAGAAAGATGGCTAGTATTCAGATTTAGAGGTTCAAACCTGCTTAAACGTTAGTATAAGGAATTTCCACAAAGACTGGGGAAAAAAATCCTAGCAGCACATGGCTGAAAGCAGTTTTTAAAAGTGCATTTTGCGTGACTGGGGGGGACAAGCCATGCAGAAAGAGGGAGGGGAGCTTTTATCATGCATGTCTGGCTTTCAAGTCCTCTGGTTGTGGATTGACTGAAAAGCAAGTACTTTAAAGCAGTAGGCTAAGAAAGAATTGTAGGAGTCATGTTCCCTGCTCTCTTTTGTTGTAGAGTGACAGTGAGATGGCAGTTCTGCTTACTTGGCAACATTGTTCCCTCACCCTTGGAATTCATCTCCAGACCTCATTTTGCAAGATGTCTAGCATGGCCAAAACCAGATTTTTCTATTGTCGTGCATGCTGTGATTTAGCTCGGCCTTTCAAAATGACTGACCTCTTGAGATTTATCTGTTACTTCTGAGGATTAAGGAGCTTGTTTGGACATATGCTGAGGGTCAAGGGGCAAGAGCGAGGGAGTTGGGTGGCTTCATCACAGCTGGGTGAGGAATGCAGGGGTCAGAGAAGATCCACAGCTGTCCGACTGTTGCAGCAGCAGATAGAGGACTTCACATCTCGTATATAATCTATATAATGAAGAACACCTTTTGGCTGTTATACACGCTACTCTACTACTTCTACTACATCTACTACTAAACAAGCACTCTAACAGTTGGCCTAATGGGAAAGGATGAGTAGAGTATCTTTAGATGATGTAATTTAGATTACAGAAAAAATATGATGTGGTTGAGCCTGCACGACATTACACTTTTTTCCCAGCACATCTAATTTGATGACTTGTCTCAGTTCAGTATTATAAGTCACACCTCTCTCTTCTCGTACTCTGTGTTGTAGTCTGTGTTGTCATGGTCACGTGAGGCGTGAGTGTTTGGCGTCTGTAGTGAGTGTTCTTGTTAACAGTCTTCTCTTGTCTGTGGTTTCTTGTCCCGTTTGTGTTTGTGAGTCTCTGCTGTTTGTGCGTCTCTGTGTGTGCCCATACCAGCTGACTGTATGAAGCGCCGCATCTCTTCTGTTTTGCAGCACCACGCTCTCAAGGCCTAACACAGGACAGGACGGCAAACAAGAGGAGCCCCACCAGAGGAGACGTCGCGCTGGCCCAAGGGCCGCGCACAACCTCCGCCACCTCTAGCCCTGACCACAGTGACCACGCTCTCTCTGTCAGCAGTGACTCAGGCTTATCTAGCACTTCCCTGTGGGCGGACAAACCCACACCTATCGCCAGCGCTACCACCACCACCTCCGTCAAAGCTAACCAGGGACCAAGTCAGCAGGAAAAGGTCCAGCTAAAGCGCCTCCTGAGTGGTTTTGGCCTTGAGGATCCGTCACTGGAGGAGATGACTGACGAAGGCTCTAGAGTAGGCGTCCAGCAGGTAGTCCCAGCGCAAGTGCACATCAATGGAGACCCACCTACCCGAGAGAGGGAAACGGACATTCTTGATGACGAGGTCATTACAGGTCACGATCTGCACAGTGTGGACAGCTTAGGAACTTTGTCGTCGTCGTGCCACAAGAGCAGCCAGAACTCCCTGCTGTCAGATGGCTTTGGGAGTCCCGGAGGAGAGGAGCAGCAAAGCCAAAGCCAGCACCACATCCACCATGTTGCACCTCATCCTGTTGAGGACTATGAGAGATCCTATGCTGAGGCTAAAAGGGGCTGTCTGAGCTACAGCAGCAACTCTATAGCCTCCTCTAATCCCAGCAATGCCCCTGTGCCCCAGCAGCATGTCTACAGACAGGGAAGCTATTCCACACAGTCCTGGGTTCGGCAGCAGCAAATGGTTGCCGCACAACACTTTACCTATATGCCAGAGGATGGAAACGATGCAGATCGATTCCACGGGAACAAGCAGGGTGGTAGTCTACCTAAAGCAGGCCTGCCCGCTGAACCACACGGTCTTACCAGGGACTCAGCAGCAGATCTTATTAGAAACGCCGCACCCCACAAAGAACAAACGGCAATAAACAACAACAATAACAACAAACGGGATGAGGAGTTCAAATCTCTCACGAAGGACATCGACAACTCCATCGACCAGCTCAATCAGCTGATCATGGACCTGGATCCGACGTTTGTGCCGAGCCACGGCAGCTCCATTAAGAGAAACGGTGGGACACCGGTCAACGGCTCCGTCAGCAAATGTTCAAACGGCATCAACCTCAGATTCAGCGATAATAACTCAGCAGACCTGAAAAGCACACAGCAGACAGGTAAGATAGTCAGTCTGGGTGTGGTGGTGGTGGTGGTGGTGATGATGGTGTTGATGTGGTGTTGTCGAGGAAAAAAATGTGTGACTAACCTCAGACAGGGAAGTTGTTTGCCTTGATACAGCAAATAGACGCAGAAAAACATATATATAAGCAGCAAGACATATTTCATCCCAAGTTGTTTTTCTCCAGCACCATCAGCTTTTCTTCCACTTCACTCGAGAGTGAGCATAACAAAGCACACCTTCTCTCCCCTTCCCACCTGGCGTGTTTTAGTGGCAGAAATAGCAGGGTTGTTGCCAGGTTTTCAGATGTTTTCAGATATTTTCTGAGGAAAGAGCGCTGTCCTGACTTGTTTTTAGCTATCTGAGGGCGGGATCAGTGTGGTACATGAAGACAGGCAGAGCAGCTATCGTCATCTCTTCTGAACCTTACCGTCTCAATGTTTGTTAATGGAGATTTCATTGTGTGCACACAGATATGTCCGCAATCAGTGTTTATTGTGCACTGAAAGCTCATTGTTGTGTATAGGTGTTCAAAGCACCTCGTGTGACATGTGCGCTTCATTCCTTCATTTAACATTAACCATCTTTATTGCGTGCTGGTTGTAGTTAGCATCACATTTCCATCTTTTCTTTTGAGTTCTTCTTCATTATTCTGTGATGCTAAAACATCTCTTTTGATTATTGTTAGACTTGCTGAGCAAACACGGGTTATGCAACACGATGGAGTATCTACAACGATAAACTTATTTCCTCTTCCTTCAAGTTGAAACTGATTCCTGGAGTCATGCTGAGGTTCTTGAAAAGCTGCAAAAGAATTCACATTCTCTTCTTCCGTACCTCTCTGCTTCTACCTACAAGCTGTAAAATTTAATACAGCCTCACATTTCTGATAAATATATTCAGAAACCAGCAAAAAAAACATATGGCATGTTTTTAATTAAAATGCAATATTTTTATTTTTTTAGTGCAATTTTAGTAAAAACTACTAATGCAGGAGTAGTTCAGAAAGCTATCTACGTGGATGAATCACAGCATGTATGCGTGGTTGTAGGGGGGGGGCGCAAAATAGGGAGGCCTGAGGAATTTCCAGAAGAGGAACAAGTCAGCCCGCAGGCGATGTTTTTTTCCGTTTGATTCAAAAGGCATACCTGTCTGCACATATCCACTACATGGGTGCACCATTCCAAGTAAAAGAAAAATAAATAAATTTTAAAAATGCCAAAGGCGGTAACTTTTCTAATTTGCAAATAACCTGTGGGAAGCATAAGAGTGTTTGTTTATAAAAGTTCTTCACGATAATGTCTGTTTAAAGAATTCATGCTTTGGGCCAGTTTTTTTTTGTGCTTTCAAAGTTTGCATCTAGGATCTATGCAGCTAGACCAATTGCATCTTTATTGCTTGTGTTAATCAAGTTATTGCTTGTAGCTTCCATGCTGTTACTCTTTTAGGCATAACACTAACTGTTGCGCCTTTTGGCTTCGTTAAAAGGTGTAAAAAGAACATTGGAGCTATGGAGAGAAGTTACGATATTTTTATTTCGTGAATGGAACTGAAAAGGACATGCAGATTCCTTGCTTTTATTTTTGTTACTTATTTTTTGCTTACTTATAGTGTTAACTAAAATTTATCATCTGAAATTCATTATTAGCCTGGTCAAGTGACAAGCAACATGAGAAGGCATTCATAAACATAATTCCAACATGGCACAAACCGCCTTACCGGTAATTGTCTAGGTGTCCTAGACAGATAATGTATTATACTTATATACTGTATTATACTTCCCATCTCATCCTTACTCTTGAAGCCATGATAGCTTACAGAAATAATGGCACTAAAAACTGAAGGATTGGAGGAATGCGTCTTTGTTGTATAATAGCTTCAAATTCATGCATACAAACAGAGCAAATATACCTATCTTATACTCAGCCACAGGAATGTGCAAAAGGCTTGATGACCCTCGCACACCACAAACACACACATTTCTTTATATTTGGGGGGAAAATGGGGAAATACGTTCCCCATTTTTGTGCAAAAATCATTCTTCAATACAATCTGAGTTTTTTTGGGCAGCTTTCTTGTCATTTCTTTAAGCAGCCTTTTGGAATAGTTCTCCCGGCTTCTTGAAGGATATTCAAAGCGTTTCTTTGGATGTTGGCTGCCCTTTGTGTAATAATGGTGACTGTCAGTGTTCCATATCAGATGCTTTCCACTTTGTATTGCTGATGATGATGGTGACAGTACTTTTCTGCACTAAAATTTCCATCAATTTTGACAAGATCAGATCATCTTCAACAAGATGGCTGAAGTGTAGCCCCAAATCATGACAGAGCCTCCACCGTGTTTTACAGATTACTGTAGAGTATTCCTGTTGTACCTCTATCTTGACCTCCTCCATACATATTGACAGAGATTTGAACCAAAAACTTCAAATATTGATTCATCCCTCCATATGACCTGTTGCCTCTGATTTTCGGTCTAGTGTTTTTACATAATGTGGCATACCTCAGCCTTTTCTTCCTGTTTCCCTTCCTTCCCCTCCATTGAAACCATGAAACCATTTCTGATGAGGCTTCAATTGACAGTACATCATCTGAAGGGCCAGATGCATCTCTCAAGTCCTGTGTCAGGTCTTTACTGGATTTTTTTTTTCTCGTTTCCTAAGGACAAGACTTTCAGATAATAGTCATCGGCTGTAGAGTGGGGTTTTTTGGGGGGGTTTTTTTTAGACATAGCACTTCTTCTTTTCTCCTCAACTTGTCCAACATTCCGAAATGCTTGAATGATTAAAGTGGTTTAACAAGCAAAAAAAATCTTCTGAAAATGATCAGCTACAAGGACTAGAACATAAGGGGGAAAAAAAGCAGCCAATATCCAAAGGAGAATCTTTAAAAGACCTTCAGAAATCCTGGAGAACTATTCAAGACCACTTTAAAAATATTAGAAATTTGGCTCCTTAGAAGAAAAATAGATAAAAATAAGGGGTGGCTCAAGAGTTTTGCAAAGTACTGTACATAGACCTGCAGTAAGAAGAAATAATCCGATCTATGAATACAGCTCTGTGTGTCATCTATATTTGCCTCAGACAAAGTGATTAATGAGGCCAGGCATTAGCATTCTTCAGGCCTGAGAGGTCAGAACTCACTGGGAGGGCACAAATTAACACCCTGGTGCTGAGTGGCCGCACTCTTCAGAGCAGTCACAACACTGAACACCCTTTACCCCGAATACACACTGAACACCATCTAGCTAGACCTCCAGCATTCCTCAGCTGTCCACTCAAAACATTACACAAGTGGCAAAACTTTTCACTTTTGTGCGTGTCCAAATTCAGATGTAACACATTTGAGCCTAAGTAAGATGCAATTAAAAACTAACAGCATCACAGAGGTGAAGACTGGAGTGGAACATATTAAATTGCTTTGATATTGAAGAAATTTGCCATTTGATTCATTGTAATCAGAAGAAAAGTGTTAGAAATACTGTGATTACTCTTTGTAACCATACTGCTTCAAAAAGTCTTTTAGGAATTCATTTTAGACAAACACTGTCTGAACTGTGCATACTTTCCTCTAAGGTACCAAAGGTCAAAGCAACACTATTTCTCATTGGTGTCTTTAAGGCACTTCACTTCCTTGAAACCAGTGATGCATGTAAATCTGTTAACATTTAATGACCTTCTTGCTGCTGTCTACTTGTGTGTATGCAGCTGTCCAATCCAGTGAAGGACGAGTGGGCATAACACGGACTCTGAGTTGCCAAGGAAGGGACGTCATAGATCATCCAGGCTTCTGTAACTCAAGATGGGGTGAGACAGAGGAGTACGGAGGCCAACGGAGATATCCCCTCTGTGTGCCACAGTCCCAGGTAGATACAGCACATGTGTGCAGTATATGTAAATGAACTTTTTCCCTCTTAACTTGCAATTCTGGTTATACATACATGTGTAATGTTTGTTTCAGCACTCCATATTGTATCGAAGTGACAGTGCGGATTACAGATCCAACGGCCCAGATGTAGACAGTAGTGAAATACCTCCACCAACTCCTGCATTCCCCATCTCTCCACCAACACCTTATGGTAAGTACACTGCACTTCAATTTTCATACATGCACTAAAGGCCTGAGGGAGATGTGTGTAATAATCTAGATGCCTACCACCATAGAAAAATTGGAATAAGGATCAACCAGCCCTCTGATACAAATGCAGTTTGGCACCCATGTGATGTCCACCTGCGTCTGCTTGTGCAGTGTCAGAATAACATAATATTCACAGCAAGCAAGTGATGGTCTGTGCCCTGCCTGCTGGACGCTTTACTCAGACGCACCCCTCTCCTAAACCAACCACATTACTTCCAGGATTGAGAATGTGGCTGATTTGTGTCGTGTGCTCCATGTGAATACAGGCAGCGGTGGGCGTTGATCCTACCAGCGTGGGAAAACAGCTTATTTTTCTCTGTCACTGTCACCGGATTTCTCAGCGCAGTTGATAATGTGTGTGTTTGCGACCTTCATTAAATGTCCCATGCTCATGTGCTTTGTGTTTTCAGTGAAAAACTTCTCAGAAGTGACTCACCACAGGAATACTCCATCTCCCAGCATGCAATCTTTTGGAGGCTACAGAACCGACCACGGTGGGTTCTTCAAAGTTCTTCAAACTGAGCTTGTTTTTTGTTCTTTTTCTGAGAAATTAAAATGAAACAATGAAACCTGAAACAATACAAAAATAAACAACACAACAATACAAACAATAATGTATATAGTGTATGTTTTTTAACATGTTTTCTTTACAAGAGAGACAGGACAGGCATTTTGGATTTTTCCTGTGTTACATTATAATAATGCTTGCATTGTTTTCTGTCCAATTTCAGCAGTTTTGAGACAGATGGTAAAAGTTGTCACAAAAGCAGGGAGATTCCTAACCATTGTCTGTCCTTCATGGTTGGTTTTTAAAGAATGTCTGCATGGTCACAACCTGCACAGAAAACCCCTTTTTGGGACATAACTGTGTTGTTTTTTATATTAAAATCTTTTTTTCTTCATGTTTTTCTTGTTTTTCTTTGGTCTTTATCCAGTGCAGAAAAAAACCCAGACTGTGAGATTGTTTTTAGAGACGGATGGATGGAGTTTGAGAAAGAGCGCATTTATAGCACTTTGTTGCTACAGGCCTGGTGGACTTTCCAGAATTCTTAAATGTTACCTTTTTATGTTTAGTCTTTGTCATAGAGCTCTCTCAAAACTATGAAACTGATTTAAACATCAGTTTCATAGTCTGGTGTTTGATCCAATACAGAGATAAAATCCCTCTATAGATCAAACCCATTTGTTTCCATAGAGATCTACAGTATGCCTAAAGGTTGTAGGTCCTGGGAGCAGATCTGTGCCCCTGCTGTGCCTCTTACTACCTCAGATATTCAGGCAAGAATCGCTGCATTCAGCCCTGCCACATCTCCATGGTTACAGTGGGTCAGGAAGCATGGCACAAGAAAAACAACTTCTCCTCCCCATGAAAGTGTCTCTGTGTACACAAGGGGAAATGGGGACAAGAAGAAACCAGTTACTCTTTCAGCTTTGCACCTCTTGTTTCCATAAACCCAGAGAAAACCTGCCTGCAAAGACACAGTTTGAGTTTTTGGGGATGTCAGTGTGCCCAGACTGACTGAAATAAAGCTTTAGGTAATTGTTGGTGTAGGCGTTTAATTTGTAGCTACTGTTAAGTCTTATTTGCTGAACACCTGGGTGGGTATAAGGCCATATGAACAGTTCTGGTTACATTTCAACTACAATTGTAAGTATTTGTTACTTGAAAGAACACCAACCTTTTTCCCTGTGATTTATTTCAAGTGTTGCAGAAAGTTTCTTTTTTGCACATTTAAAATTTTCAGAGATGCTTTTTTTTTTTTGGCAGCTTTTCTCTCCGTACCTATCCCTGCATATGTTTATTTTCTCTTACAGTTATAAAATGCACACCTTGACTCAGACTCTGTGAAGAAATGTGCTTTCTAACATTCTGTATTTTTTCTTACACAGAACCCAGGGCATATTCAGAGATCAACCATTTCGGAGTGGAGAGTTTGCCAGACTCCTCCATTAACTGCCACAGGACACAAAGTTCCTCATACTCTGCCTCTATTGTTGGGAGCCTTCAGCAGACAGACAGGTAGAGCTCTGACTTACACAAAACCTCCAAGCACCCTTTTTTTTTTTTTTTAGCTATCACAGAGAAACACCAGCAGTAATAAAATGCTCCCTTAATCTGTTTTGTTTTTTGTGTTTTTTCCAGTTCAAACAAGAACCAGCACTGGCCAGAGCATCCTGTCCTGAGCCACCACTCCTCTTTGAGTAGCTACCCCTCTGCAAGACAACCTCTGCAGCCTTCTGTGTCACTGGACTATGGCCACCACTCTCCTCCCCTTAACCACCCTCACATCCACCCTGCTCCGAATGCTCACAGCTCTCCCCGAAGCAACCAGCGAAGCCGTATGGCTAACTATGCTCTCAACCGTAGTCCTGCTCAAAGCTTTGAGGAACAGGATGACTCATGTCTTGGCTATAGCACAGACTGTCCAAACCTAGACAGGGATCTTTTACCCTCAATGGATGGGCAGAATCAGTTAGCACAAATGCAGCCGCCACTTCTGCCTGAAAAGAAGAGGGCATCAGATGGGGAGCATTCGCTGGGAACAGCCTCTCCAGCTCTCAGTGGATTCTCAAGTCCCCACAGTGGTAGCTCCCTGAGTATTCCTTTCCCTAACATCTTGCCTGACTTGTCAGCTCAGACACCAGGCACAGCCTCACCTCTCCCAGGTAAGCTATGGTCTGCTAAAGAAGCTAAAAGCCTCGTGGGCGTCATACGGCTTGTTGAGTGATTTTTGTCGATTTCTTTGTCTTTGTGTGTGTTTTCCAGATGTGCTAGCCAACAAGCAGGTTACTGTAAAATTTGTGCAGGATACATCAAAATTCTGGTACAAGCCAGACATCTCAAGGGATCAAGGTAGGTGCCAAATGTAAACACTTTTTTTGTTAAGAAAATTCTCGAGCTACTTCAGTCATTGTTTCTCTTTCTTCAGCTATTTCAGTCTTGAAAGACAAGGAGCCAGGCTGCTTTATTGTTCGGGACAGCCACTCCTTCAGGGGGGCCTACGGTCTGGCTATGAAGGTGGCTACACCCCCTCCTTCAGTTCTTCAGCAGAACAAAAAAGGTAGGGTACATGTGGGTGATTAAAAGACCACATGACCACTTCAACATTTGGGAAAGACATGCTTACTGGCTTTTTATGTTTGTGTGTTAAATATTGAGTTAAAATCTGGGTGTATAACTTTGCATAAGACACTGGAAGTAGGTGGAAGGGATTCTTCCACAGAAATCCGAAAAGCAAAGCAATTCAAAAATTAATTTTAGTAAATTCAGTTCTGTTCAGTTCAGTTTTATTTATATAGCGCCAAACAACAACAACAACAGTCGCTTTAAGGTAAACACTTGGCAACAGTGGGAAGGAAAAACTCCCATTAAACAAGAAGAAACCTCTGGCAGAAACAGGCTCAGGGAGGGGCGGCCATCTGCTGTGCAAAGATAACCTAAAGCTCCCTTGGAATATACAATATACTTTAAGTGGACCATTCGGGTCAGTTTTTTTGTATTTGTATTGTACATATAAACAGAAATAAACAGACATCACGGTATTACAGAATTTCATTCATAGTTAAGATATCAAAGATTGGTCCAGCGGTATGGACAATCCTGGGAATGGTGCATAGCATAAGCACAGACAAAGCCATCTTCAGTTACAGCCCACTGTGCGCACCATCACAGTGGAACCTAAGAGTCCCTCTCTCCTTCTGCTTGTGAGTGAACTCTTGTCTTTCTGTGTTTCTCTCCTGGGCATCATCGTCATGATGCCAAAGGGACCCCTATTGCCTGATACTCTTAGATGTACAGCTAATGTTTCATTCGTTAACAAAAGATGTGCTGGGTCCATAAGCCTGCTATAATCCCAGTGTCTTCTCGTGCAAGTGCACTTTCCCACATACTGTAACTCTCTTTCTGAGAAGTCTGTCAGTCCCAGGACTGAGGTCAAAACAAGATTTTTGTTTGGTCATCGACTTCCTGGTTTGTTGGTTTAGCATACTAAGAAAATAGGCTAAAGGATTTTTTTTTTCTTTGTTTGTTTGTTTGTTTTTTTTGGTAACAAACACGCAGTCTCTCGAGGACTCTGGTCAAACATTCTCTGGATTGTTTCCACATGTAAGGAAATACTGACCGAGTTACTATACAGACCCAATTTTCTTGTTTGGAAAAGGAAAGGAAAGAACACTAAACCCCACACAGTGTGTCAGAAAAAGTCTGCTTATTCTGAGGAGCACAAAGGATGCCCTTATGCCCTGTCTGCAGTCCTTTCATGTGCCCCTCTCCCCGATTCACACCTGCCCTTTTGTTTGATTTCACCGTTCTTCAGTCCAACAGCACCTGTGGTGACATCATGACACAGACCATCTCCAGACTTTGAGCTTTGGGTATTGTGACTGCTTATAAGTGTGAAACCCAACCCACTTTGAGGAACAGGCTTTTCTCCAAGCTTTTGTATCAAGACATTCCTCACATACGCTCATCCAGCCCCTTCAGAAGAGCTTCTGTTGAATCATAATCCACCTAATCTCTCTAGAGAATGAATGTAGCAATTTAATGTGTTTGACGCAACACTTAAAGGCTGGGAAATTATGTGTGGTACTGAGATAACTGCTATGAGATGTTATGCAAGTCAGAGTAAGTGTAGAGCAGAGGTTAATTTGTTGGTTTGCATGCCACATAGAGCCCAATTTGATGTGAAGTGGGTCGGAAAAACCTTTCACTATAACCCATATGCATATGTTCTTTTTTTCTTTTTGTGTAAAGAAGTTTCTGGAAAATGTTTGCATTTCTTGAACTGTCCCTTTACAAAAAAGATGATGAACAGCCCAAGTTTAAATTTAAGCGCAGTTTTAACAATGTGTTTCATTAGCTATGAGTTACTAATGAAAGATCACAACAGATTTCCATCATCTTTAACTATTTTGGAACTATAAAAGTAATTTACTTCTCTGTAATGCAAACAACGAGGAATAGCAGTGCAGAGGAGTGGTTTTTATTCAGAAAGAAAGAAAAAGAAATAATTAATGACTTCCCTGCAGTTTTCACACTTGCAAAAGGCCAGACAGGAGCCTTTGGCAGGCTCCAGGGGCACCAAGTTTGACACCCCCAATTCTAGATTTTCAAATAGAAGAAAGTTTGCTAAAAAGAAACTATATTATTCTAATTAGTTACTTATTTCTGTATTTTATTTTTTTTCTAACAGGAGGAGATTTGTCCAATGAATTAGTGCGCCACTTTCTGATTGAGTGCACACAGAAAGGAGTGCGGCTGAAGGGTTGCCCCAATGAGCCATATTTTGGTAAGACTTTTAGATGGTTAGCACACATCAGTGACACCATCTGGATTTTTGGCTACACTACAGAAATTGCATTGCACCACCACCAGTAGAGGGCAGGAGAATTTCATGAACGCCATGTAATGATAGATCATAGACTGTGACAGACTGGAATTTTATCCATGCAGTGTTTCGTGGTTTATGTCTGATTTCTGTGGCATTTTTTTGCCCCGCTGCCTTCAAATATAGCAACTATTGAAGTCAATGTATAATCAAATTAACTGTTCCACTGATGAGGATTTTATTTTATCGTGCTCTCTCATAGAAGTTTGTTTTCTCTGTTGTGTTTTTCTCCTTCTTTTTCTTTTTTTTCTGACAGTTTGCAAATTAAGCTTTTGCACTTTTGCATTAAATCTTGCATTTTTTTGAATAAGCATGTCAGTAACCAAAAAAATATATAACTATAATTCTAATTTAATATACTATTCTTTTACAGGAAGCTTAACTGCATTGGTCTACCAACATTCAATCACTCCTCTGGCCCTGCCCTGTAAACTTATCATACCTGACAAAGGTATTATTCAAGTTGTGGCTATTAACATCTGCCAGTCTCTATGTTTAACTGTCTGCCAGCTTAGTGTTTTCATCTGCTGATGTAACTGTTGAGGTTTGCTGTATAATCTCATTGTTTTCTTGTTCGCAGATCCTCTTGAAGATGTCGTTGAGAACACCTCGCAATCAGTAACAAACTCTGCCGCTGAGCTGCTAAAACAGGGCGCAGGTAATCAGGTTTCTTAAATCACTTGCTATGAAAAGACACTGTCACAAACAGGTGGCGTGACTTTATACGAACGCTGACGCAATCCCTGTGTGCTGTTCTGTTGTATGAACATGTAAATGAGCCATATTCCTTGTCCTGTTATTATGCCATGTGTCACCGAATGCACTTGCTTTACCGTTATTTGCGCTTTGCAAATCCAAGTGTAATTTTGAACCTGTCTGCTGCTGCAGCCTGTAATGTTTGGTTCCTGGGCTCTGTGGAAATGGAGTCACTAACGGGTGTCCAGGCAGTGCAGAAGGCCACCACTATGGTTCTGAACTCTAGCGCTCCACCAGCCTCCACTGTGGTCCACTTCAAAGTTTCTTCTCAGGGTATCACCCTCACTGACAACCAGAGAAAGTGAGTAAACACACATTTTTGCACTCTTCATATATGCATAGCTTAGCAATTTCTTACCATAATTTTGCTTCTTTTAGGCTCTTTTTCAGGAGGCATTACAATGTCAATACAGTAATATACTGTGCTCTGGACCCTCAAGATAGAAAGTGAGTATTGTTGATTTGATGTTAAAACACATGCCCACTTGCTATTTGTGTGTTTCCAGTGTGCTGGTCACTAGTTATACAGAAGCATGTCAGTTGCATGTGGTGAATGGGTGATGGGTATGTAATTTATTTAATATGGTTTTCAATTTTTTGACCACTTGAATCCCTTTTACACTACAAGTCGCAATGACCGGGCTTTATTCTCTAAAAAAGTATCTAGGAAAATCCAGAATATGGCAAAAGATTAAATAACTTAAATAACTTAAATAACTTCATGCAAATCTAATTGACACTGTGACTTTGAATGTAAATATTTAGGTGGAAAGTACGATTCAGTCTAGCAAAAATGACAGTATTATCCCTTTTTACTTCCTATAGGTGGAAAAAAGATGGCTGCCCATCAGCAAGGTAAGTAGATAATTATATTTTTGCACAGAGACAATGACAGGAGTTCTTTTTAAAGGTACACTGTCTGTTTGAGGCAGATGACATTTATGCTACTAACTACAATGCTCTACCTCTGCAGAATCTTCGGCTTTATGGCAAGGAAAACTGGCACTTCGACGGACAACGTATGCCACCTGTTTGCTGAACATGACCCTGAGCAGCCAGCAAGCGCTATTGTCAACTTTGTTTCCAAGGTGATGATTGGTTCACATAAGAGTAAGTAGAGGACAAAGGATCATCTGGACAGACATTCGCAACGTCTAGAAACAACGACTGAAAGACTGAGAGGCTGAAGAAAGGACTAAATATATGACTCGAGATGGTGATGGTCTGAATTTAAACTGAAAAATGCGCAAATGTATAGTGATCACTTGTACGAGGACATTCAGTGACACCTTTAATCAAAAATTATGAATAACTTTCTTTTTAAAATGTTGTTTCTTTCAGTGCATGAACTGTAAATTAGCTACATAAGAAATAATAAAATCATTTTAATTTTCACCTTGTTTACAACTGTAATGTCTTACACAGTTAGTAATACAATCATTATTAACATATTTTAAGTTCCTCATACTAAAGCTGCTTTTCTTAGTCATTCATAGCATTTTATGGACCAACCAAGAAAACACTACATTATTGTATGTTTCTCTCATATTTAACCCAAAAAAGAAAAAAAAAACTTCATGCAAGCATTCATTAAGATTTCTTTAGTTGTATCTGATGTAGAAACACCTCATCTAACCAAGCAGGCAGGATTTCTCTGTGGATTTAAAAACATGCAAAAGCAGTGTTGTAAATGTGTATGATTTGGACTTTGTGCCTACCTTCATCGCATGGATGATTATTTTATCTATGCAATGTAAATGTTGTTTTTGCTTTTTATTTTTGTAACATGTCCTTTTGTAAAATGTGTTGCATGTAAGTGGATTTTTTGAAAGTGTTGAATCAATTTTGTCATAACATGTATTGGAGTATGACCACTTTTGAACCTGTCAACATTTTAATGAAAGTGAGCGTGTGTGCGGGTGTGTGTAAGAGTGTTTGAATGAGAGAAATTGTAGAAAGATATTTTAATGAAACCATAATAAAC